>CAUYQV010011105.1:0-12231 GCA_963574575.1 Galagoides demidoff | reverse complement strand
TCAGTTTAGCTGGATAGAGGATTCTGGGTTGAAAGTTGTTTTGTTTTAGGAGGTTGAAGGTCAGTGACCACCCTCTTCTAGCCTGAAAGGTTTCAGCCAAGAGATCTGCAGTCATTCTAATATTCTTACCCTTGTAGGTTAATGTTTTCTTGCATCTAGCTGCTTTCAGGATTTTCTCTTTCATGTTAACTTTAGTGAAGTTGATTATGATATGCCTGGGGGACATCTTCTTAGGGTTGAATCGTGCTGGGGTTCTGAACCTGTCTGCTGTCTGAATTTCAGGGTCCCTTGTCATGTCTGGAAAGTTCTCTTTCATAATTTCATTAAGGAGTGCCTCTGTGTTTTGTGAAGCAACTTCGTCACCTTCAGGGATTCCTATAAGGTGAATATTAGTTTTTTCGAGTTATCCAAGATCTCTCTGAGTGAGAGATCTGTTTTTGTTCTCCATTTGTCAAAATCTTTGGAAGTTTGGATGCATTCAAAATCTTTGTCTTCAGTGTCGGAGATCCTATCTTCTGCCTTGTCCATCCTCTGACGAAGGGATTCAATGGTGCTCTTCAAATCTGCAACTTCTTGTTTCAGTGTATCATAATCCTTGATCATT
The DNA here is from genome assembly GCA_963574575.1 of Galagoides demidoff. NCBI lineage: Eukaryota > Metazoa > Chordata > Mammalia > Primates > Galagidae > Galagoides > Galagoides demidoff. The sequence goes on along the minus strand of CAUYQV010011105.1, from coordinate 11,627 downwards.
TTATCTTTGAAATCATTGAATTCCTGGGACAGCTTTTGAAGATTTGAAATTCTAGCTCCCTCTTTTCCTCCAACCTGTTGATCTTACTTCCTATCCAGATTACGAACTCAATTTCTGACATTTCAGATATCTGTTTATGTAGGGGATCTTCCGTTGTGTCTACCCCATCCTTCTTTGGGGGAGTTAATCTACTCTGGTTATTCTGTTCACCAGAGTTTTTCTGCTGATTCCATCCCATGTTGAATTTACCCCTTTCGGAAACCATCCCTATAACTGTTCTGCCAGTGGCTGCTTCTAGTTTTCTCCTGGGCACAACCCAGAAAGACCCCGGCAGGCAGGGTAATGCAGCCCACCCCTGCAGGAGTCAGTGTTGCCGTCAAGGCCCTGGGAGGCAGGCACACCCTGTCCCTGCAGAGGACAGTTGTCCTTACTGGCGACCAAAGCCTCGGAAGCAGATGCGCGTCTGGTGGAATGGCGTGACCCTCCCAGGCAGAAGCTGCTGGTGACTGCAAGCTGGCAAGGCCCTGAGAGGCATCTGTGCATCTGTGCGACCTACCCCAGGAGAAGTCAGTTGTCCTTGCAAGCCACCAAAGCCCCAAATGTGGGAAGGTGCAACCCTCTCCTGCAGGAGTTGACAGTGATCGTGCGCTGGGAGGTCCCGGGAGGCAGGCACACGTCTGCACGACGTGCCCCTGCAGAAGTCAGCTGCCCTCACAGTCTGCCAAGCCCTAGAGCAGGGCACGCCACTGGCGGAATGGCGCAACCCTCCCCGGCAGGAGCTGCTGGTGACTGCCAGCAGACAAGACCGCGGGAGGCGGACGTGAGACTGTGCGACCTGCCCAACAGAAGTCAGTTCCCCTCGCTGGCCATCAAAGCTCTGGAGGCTGTCACGCAACTGGCAGAACAGCGCGACACTCTCAGGCAGGAGCTAGTGGTGATCCAGGGCCAGGAGGCCCCAGGAGGCAGACAACGCATGGCTGCTTGACCTGCTCTAGCAGAAGTCAACTGCCCTCACCTGCTGCCAAAGCCCTGGAGGAAGACAAGGAGCTGGCCAGACTGCACGACCCTCCCCGGAAGGAGTCAATGGCAGCCACGGGCCAGCAGGGCTCCGGGAGGCAGGCTCGGCTCAGTGACCCGAGCCAGCAGAAGTCATTCACCTTCAAGGGCCCACCAAAGACCTGGACGTGGAAGCCTGGCAGGGTGTGTAGCCTTCCCTGTCCGGCGTCAATCCCGGTCACAGGCACCTAGGACTCAGGAAGTGCAGATAGTAGCTGGATAGACAGCTGAGCACAGAATGCGCTGACTGAGGGTGATCCGTCTGCACACACAAAGTGTAGATCAAGCAGTTCTCCTGGTGAAGGACTGGGACAGGAGCTTGGTCTTGAAAAGGTGGGTGGATGCTGTTTTGGGGGCTCCTCTCCGTATCTCTGCCAGCAAGGGGAGGAAGAGTGGACTGGAAACTCAAAATGGCAGTGCAAATGCCAGTTCCACTTTTCTGCCTGGGGAGGGGTGTTCCGAGTCTCAACTGGGTTCCTCCAGGGTAGTAAACTTCCTTGTTGGCAGCTCTCACTCGTGGAGTGAGAGAATAGGTCCTCAGTTTATCGGTGGCCTATAGGAGACTTGGAGGAGCGGTTGAAGAGGAAACAAAGGAAAAGCACACCTTTCCTGGGGGAGGGGATGGGGATGGACGCTATTCCTTTGGGGTGATTTATGTACCTGTGGATTGTCCTCTAGGAGTCTCTGCCTGTCTCCGAAGAGGTGTCCTGCCGGTATCACTCTTCTCTCTCAGCTGGGCTCCCAATTTTCGACTTTGTTGGGGGTTTCTCTGGACTTTATCCTTTCCTCTGAACAGGAGCTTCTGTCTGAGACTGGTGCCTGTCGGCCATTTTGACCCCTCCCCTGATATATATCCAATATGAGTATTTTGGTGTTAGAATGAAATAAAACATGAATTCAATAAACCAGAACTCAAAGACAAGATAATAATTAATAGAATGAGAATACAGTGGAGCTAAAGAACCAAAACAATACCATTTCAGAACTAACAAATTAAATAAAACCAGCATGGCACAAAATATCCCTGACTGAAGATAAAATCACTGACATGAAAGAAGTACTTTGATAATAATAGTGAATCAAAGGTAAAAGACAAAGGGATTAATTCAGTAGTAGGTAGGATAATAGTTAGGGAAAATGAAGACAATCTACTTAGGGTAGATTGGTTAGGGTACCTAAAGTCTTTGGAGAAGCCAACAAATTGTCTAGAAAAGGTATTTAGGAATACAATAGAGGAAAATGTCCCTGAAATTAAGGAACTGAATCTTTAGGCAGAAAAGGCATGCTGTGCTCTAGAAAATATTTTGAAGAGTTACTGATATTGAGACCTATGTTAAGTAAGCTTTTGAACATCAAGAATAAAGAAATAATTCCTTAGGTGTGTAAACAGAAAAAAAGCAAGATATTTATATGAAGGAAAAATCAGCTCAGCCTTAGACTTCACAGTTAATATTTACACAGTTAATATTGACATTAATAGTTAATATTGAAAGACAGAGGAGTTAAGTTTATAAAATATAGAGAGAAAGTTTAAGTGAGGCTCAAATACATCATACCCAGTTGACTACTTTTTCAAAGAAACGAACAAAAGAAAAAAGCAATAGGTAAAACTCAGGGAATATAGCATTCATTAGAACTTCTAAGAGATTCAGCCAACCAAGAGAAAAATAGAATTTAAAAATCTTGAATAGAGAGACCACAATAAAGGAATAGAAATGGATCATTGAATTCACTTAAGTAAATAAATACATATATATTGTATATATTGTATATCCTTATCCCCTAAATAACTAGGGTAAGGTTGGTGGCAGGGCAGCAACCTTGTCAACAACCCTGACAGTAAAGACACAACTAATAAAGATCTGGAGGCTGGGGAAAAGTGCAGAGTCAGTACCTCTTAAGATACAATAACATTTATCCAAATGTTGGCAATTCCTGTGGTTTCATTCAGTTGTCTGTTAAATTTAAGTAAAATTAAATTGAATAATTTTTAATAAAATTGGTCTGTATACTATTTTCAATAAAATCACTTTTATCTAGCCATCCATCTTTCGTCTGAAAATTTACATACAGAGATGTCTGAGATGATGTCCACTAAATATTAATACTGATTGTTTCTGGATGGTGAGATTTGGAATTATATATATATATATATTTTACTTTAATAAAAACAGGAACATCATTTTCTTTCTTTTTTTTTCAAAAGAAAGAAAACTACATTTGTTCTTTGGTTATACTAGAATCAAATTTCATCTGATTTGGTATGACATTAATGGATCATATAAGAACCTTATAAATATTTAGCTCAACAGAATGTTCTTTATGATATGGAATGCCATCTCCCTAATTCCCTAATGTGGGATAACCTGCATTAGTCAATTAAATATTCAATTAGCACACACTTTGGGCCTGCCCCTATGGTGGGTACCAGAGAAACATGACCTTCATCCTCAAAAGAACTTTCAGATAAGTTGAAGACACATGATTCATACTAGTGAGAAGTTGTTGTTGTTATTGTTGTTGTTGTTTTACCAAAAGTAGATATGTCAAACCAAATGAAAATAGCCTGTTAAAAAAATTGAATGGGCACATACTATAGATGCCAGTCATTATTCTAGGTACAGGAGATATGAAGATGCATAAAGTGCATTCTCTATACTCAAGAAATTTATAATCCAGTTGTGGAGACAAAATATAAGTATAGAACATGATAATTTCTAATACTATGCCGATGCCAGTGGCACAATATAAACAGAAGTGAATAAAAAGAGGTAGGACACTTCCACGGTTAGCACTGAAGCAGTAAGGAAAGAAATTGATGACCTGGCAATGGCTTGTGTTTAACTCTGCCAATGTTTTTGTGAAAGACTCCTCTCTTACTATTTCCCACCTTTTACACAATGTCATTGCAATCAAGCCTTTGCCTAACATAATCCTTGAAGTGACTATGGTTCTTTGACAGTTGATCTTGGCAAATATTTGAGGTCTACTATGTGCCAAGTTTTGTGCTGGAGCTTAAAAATTAAGTAAATAAGACATAGTTCCTTCCTCAAAGAAGGGGGAAAGGGGAAGTTAACATTTATCAAAGGCCCACTTGAGCCAAGCAGTGTGCTAGGAGATTCCTATGTTATTTCATTTAATCCTTGCAGCAACCCTATGAGATAAATAATGTTATCCTTTCTTTTTTCATGAGATGAGGTGGTATCACTATGTTGCCCAGGCTGAACACAAACCCCATGGGATCAAGTGATCCTCTTGCCACAGTCTCCCAAGAAGCTGGGACTACAGGCATGTTACCTTTTACAGAAGGAGACACTGAGGTTCAGAGAAGTTAAGCAACTAGCTGAAATTCACACAAATGGATAATCAGTGCAGGGTATACATTTGAATCTAAATCTATATTCAAGGCAATGCCATCTTATAAGAAGAGCAGGCATTTGTAACTCACGGTAATATTCAGGGGTACCTGCTATAAAAAGGCATAAACAGAGTACTCTGAGTGCTTGGAAAAGTCCAAAAAGACTTCCTCAAGCTGACTCATCTTTGAGGAAGGAAGGTGGGTATGGGGCTGAGGGAACATTACAGAAGATAAAAGAATATACAGCTACTATAATGTACTTAAAATAATGATTTGAAAATTTTGACCACTTTCTACAAGGAAACTGAGCAGGAAAAAGAGTAAATGTAATTTTATTAGCTATGTTATAGCCATTAAATCATTGGAAAAATATAATTAGAAGCAATTATATATTTCTGGCTATTTTCTCACCTCATTACATACCTCTTCCATGTAGTAACATTAGAGCTTTTAGTATTTTTCCTCAAAAAAAGACCTTGAAAATATTAATTTTACCTTGACCTTCCCTGAGGACATAACCAGAAGATAATAATACCAGTGACTGGGAAAACAGGATGAGGACTTTATTTACCATGTCACCCTGACATTCATCTTCTGAGTTTATAGAAAACTTCAAACCACTCACATTCAGACAAGTGGTTGAAGGAGAGGGTTTCTACCTAAAACACTAAAAGGCTCCCCCAATCCAGCTCTCCTGCTCTATACCTTTCCTGAGTGTTTTGAATTCTCTAAGTGTCTGTTCTTTTCTCTGAATTCTGAAAATTTCTCAAATAAACATCTCTGTTTTTAATGAAATTGGCCTGTACATAGCCATCCAGTCACACATCCAACTTCTCATCCACATCCATTCACTAATCCACCCTCACTCAACAAATATTCATTGAAAATTTTTCATGTGTCAGGAATAATGCTGTAGTGCTAATGGACTCAGTTCTTCTGAGATCATCAGATCATCTGACTTTGTTTTGGGTTGCTGAGGATTGGTGTGTGTGTGTGTGTGTGTGTGTGTGTGTGATCCTGATAATGGATACTTTTATGCTAAAACCAGGAAATCCTGAGGCAAACCAGGAAGAATTGGCCACTCTATCCTCTCAAGGCAATTAAGCTCAAACTATAACAAAACAATGTTGTTTAACTCTGGTATACAAAAGAGTACCTATAGCATTTACTGAGGACTGAGTATTTGTTGACTTACTACCCACATGAATGGCTAAGAAAAGTGCAGTAAGAGAGGATGTTTCAGGAAGGTGAATTCATTCATTCAACAAATACTAATCAAAGGCCTACTATGTAACAGACAGTACTAGTCACAAGAGATTACAATGATGAGTAAAGGCAGACATATTACATGCCCTTATACTTGCAGTATAATAAGAAAGATAGATATTTAAATAATCACAACAAAAAGCAGTGACTCCTATGGGATCACATAACAGAACTTCCCTACTCTATTGATCAGGTAAGACTCTTGTGGATGGAATGATATTCAACCTTAGACTTTCAGAATAATTAGGAAAATGGAAGGTGGGTATGGAGTAGGAAAGAGTCAAACTATTTAAGTCAAATGAATTTTGGAAAGAGACTTTCCAGATGGGAAGAAATGGCTTTAGTAACAGCTCCAATTTCACCCTCTTGAGTTTTATTTTTTTCACTCTAATCCCCAACATTTCCTTCTCTTTATATATTCTCTTTATATACTCCACTTAAAAGTCATCTCCTCTATGAAGCCTCTCCTGCCCCTTCCAGATAGAATTAACCATTCCATCTATGGCATAATCTGGCTACATGTTCATCAAACTGTTTCCAATATTCTCCTCAGCATATCCCCTATACTGTATCTCTTAGCCCTCTGACATCTATATGGGGCCTCATGACCATACACTATGTCCCTTCTGGGTCAAAATGGTTATGAATCTATCTTCTCTATTCTGACTCTCCTCACGCATCAACTAGGTGATACTTAGTGATCTTTAGTGGAAGAAAAAACTGGCCTGGATCTCTAAATGACTTTGTGGAATGGAGCTTCTCTTCCTCAGATGACCCAAAATAAACTTTGATGTAAGCAAGAAATTAATTTTGTTGTGTACAATCACTTAGATGTGGGAGTTCATCTGTTAAAACAAGTAGCATTACTTACCCTATTATGCCAGCCTCTACCCTGATTAAATTTATATCTTAGAACCATTTAATTATTTAGTGTACCTCCTTGTTAACATGAATGTTTCACTTTATTAGAATTTAAGTTTCTTGATATACCTTATTATTTTTTGAATCTTCAGCCCCTGGCACAGTGCCTATACTTAACTATTTGATAAATGAATGAATGAATGATGCCCAATCTTCTTGGATTTCCTCATCTCCCTTTAAAACTCATGTACACACTGGTAAAATGTCCCATTTTCTGATTTTCCTTCATACAGTTCACACTCTCTAAAGAAATTTTACTAAAACATAAGGAAAAACAGAAAATAATTATAGAAAATAGTAATAGCATGGAGTTAGGTTTCTACACTATAGATATTTAGTCCCTCAACCTCATTAGAAGCAGTAAAGAGCTTTCTTTACTGAGTCCCCAAACTCTCTCCCCTGAAGTAGATATAGTAGTTAAGTTATTGGTTCTAAAAGATCTCTCCCTGCCTCCACACCTTTTACAGGCCAACACGCTACAATTGATAAACAGCTCTCTTTTGCACCCAGGTAACTGAGATGCAATGATGAGCTGGTATGACTTGGAAGCTTCATCTGGTCTTCCTTTCTGTCCACTCCACCCTGCACCCTGCCTGTTGCTTGGCCATGAGGCCCTTGAGATGTCTCAGCCCCAAACGATCTCACTTCTGCCTCCCCATTTCCATCTAGCAGCTCCTAAAACCTTGCTTTGCTACTTTGAATTTCCCAGGCCTTGAAAGTATTCACCTTTTCAATTCATTTGGCCTATAGCAATTACTTAGTTCATAGCCAGTTTGCTGGAGAGGAATTATTGCTACCCTTGAGTCACCAGAACTGACTCTGGAGGCTTCTCTAAAGGTTCAGGTGAGTATTCTTTAACATTCACTGCAGGTCTGCAATATAACAAGATCTTCTCCATGCAGCCTTCTGAACAGTCCTGCTGTGAGAATTAGAACCTATATAAAAGTTTATGCACAAATAGAAAGATGAGGGGTGAAGTGTAAATAAGAGAGGCACAGAGCAAGCTTTAAGCAGTTACCATGTGAGGAAAAGTGTGCTAGACTGTGTTGACCATGCTTGTATAGTTTATAAGTCTTTATAAAAGTAAACAGCTCTTTTTTCTGTGCTTACTAGGGCAGTAAACACAGAAAAAGTTATAGTGAAAAAAGTAGAACCAGATCATAATAAACAGACCCTACTGCATGCTAGTGCCTTAGAGTTAAATGTGGACATTGCCTATGTGCTGGAAATAAAGAGAGCCATGCCTTATTTCAATATGGATCCCAAAATTTAGGCTTCATCTCATTGGTTCAACACAATGAAGACTGACTGAGCAGACAATCATGTATTTTGTACGGAATCCTCAGGGTCTAGTTTCGGTTTCTGGCATAGAGTTCACAGTGAATGCTTGATCACTGAATAAATTCTTAGCAAATAATTATTCTCTCATGAAGTCCATATCCCTGAGAAGTGGAGAGTTGCCAATTCTGTCTTAGCTGAGGATAGCCCAACCTCACACCCAAGTGTTCAGATGATGAGGAAGAAGTGAAAGAAAAAGGGAAAATTCTAGGCCAGCATGACAAACATATGGCATGTGTGTTATAGAAGTCCTTTCTTCTTCAGCTATGGCAAGCATTGCTAATCAATCACTGCACTCATCCCTACCACTAAGTCTACCTGCAGCCTCAGACACATCACTCCAAGCAATCCCTAATATTCAGTTGGAGTGCAACATGAAATGTATCTACCATCCTAAACTCAGGTTTCCTTATACAGAAAGCTATGAATACAGATTTAAAAGGAAAGTAAGACATCCATATATTAAATCAGAAAATCTCAAGGGGAGTGCCAAGATGGCTGACAGGTACCAGCCTCTGACAGAAGCTCCTGTCCAGAGGGAAGGATAAAGTTCAGAAAATACCCAACAAAGTTGAAGACTAGGAGCCCAGCTGAGAGAGAAAAGTGATATCTGCAGGACAACTCTGCTGAGGCAAGTTGCAACTCCTAGAAAGCAATCTACAGGTACATAATACATCCCGAAGGAAGGGTGTCTGTCCCCTCCCATAAGAAAGTTGTGTTTTTTCTCTTTGTCTGCTCCGGTGAGTTTCTTACAGGTGAGCAGTGAAATGAGGACTTATTGTCTCACCCCACGTGTGAGAGCTACAGAGAGAGGGGTCTACTTCCCTAGAGGGACCCTACTGAGATTCCAAACACCCTCAAGCCAGGCAGAAAAATTGAACTAACGTTTCATTGTCATTTTGAATTCCCAGTTCACCCTTCCCCCCTTGCCTGCAGAGACAGTGAAAAGAGGACCAAGAACAGCATCCTCCAACCCCTACAGGACCAAGCACCCAGTCCCGGCCCTGAAGTTGGAGAACTGCTTGAGCTGTGTGTTCCCTGCACAGCTGCCACTTGGCCACTACCACCGGGCACCTCAGCAGGATGCACTGAGGACTGTTTGACTTGCACATTCCCCCGCCAGCTGCTGCTGCTTGGCCACCACCCCCGGGGCACCCGAGTGGGGCATGCCGAGGACTGCTTGACCCACACAGCTGCTGCCACTTACCTGCCACCCCTGGCACCTGAGTGGGGCACACCAAGGACTGTTTGACCTGTGCATGACTTGTGCAGCTACTGCAGCTTGGCCACCATCCCTGGACACCCAAGCAGGGTGCATTGAGGACTATTGGACCTGCACAGCTGCCGCCACTTGGCACCTGCCCCAGGGTACCTGAGCAGGTGTGCTTAGGACTGATTGAGCTGTGCATCCCCCATATAGCTGCTGCTGCTCAGCGGCCACCCCCGGCACCCAAGTGGGGCGTGCCCTGGACTGTTTGACCTACACATCCCACACGGCTGCCACTGCTTCACCTCCACCCCAGGGCACCTAAGCAGCTGAGGGCTGTTTGACCCTCACAGCAGTTCACCACTTGGCCACCACCCCCAGGCACCCGAGTGGGGCATGGGTGCCCCAGGACTTATCAACTCAGGTGTTCCTGGAACCCCAGACTGGGTGGCTTGAGAACCTCAAGAGGACAGTCAGTTGAGAGGGAACCACACAGGGGAGGTGGTACCCAGAGGTGTAGAGGAACAGCCAAGGTTCTCACCCCTGAGGCTTTTCCGGACAGAAACTTCCTATCTCTCCTGGAAACCAGAGGAAGCCGGCATCTTCTCTAGTGGCAACCACAGGCTGAACGGTTTTGGGACAGTCTCCAAACAGTGCAAATTCACCATGGGGTGGAATCAGTGGAAAAACTCTGGTAACGAGAATAACCAGAGTATATCAAGTCCTGCAAGGAAGGATGGGGCAGAAGCAATTGAAGATCCCATCTGCAAACAGATGGCTAAGATGACAGAAATCGAGTTTAGAATCTGGATAGCAAATGAAATTAACAGATTGGAGGAAAGGAGGGAATTAGAATTTCAATAAATTATTCAAAATATATCTCAAGAAATTATTCAAAAGATGTCTCAAGAATTCAATGAATTCAAAGATAAAATGACCAAAGTTTTGGAAACAATGAGGCAAGAGTTTGCAGGCCTCAAAGATCTGAAAAATACGGTAGAATCCCTTGGAAACAGAATGGAACAGGTAGAAGAAAGGATCTCTGACATTGAAGACAAAGCTATTGAATGAGCCCAAGAGCTCAAAGATGAAAAGAAATGGAGAGCAAAAATGAATCTTTCTCTCAGAGAGCTCTGGGAAAATTCGAAGAAAACTAATATTCACCTTATAGGAATCCCTGAAGGTGATGAAGTTGCATCACAAAACACAGGCTCTTCTTCATGAAATTATGAAAGAGAACTTTCCAGACATACCAAGAGATTCTGAAATTCAGATAGCAGATAGTTTCAGAACCCCAGCACAACTCAACACAAACAAGACATCCCCCAGGCACATCATAATTAACTTCACTAACGTTAATTTGAAAGAGAAAATTCTGAAAGCAGTTAGATATAAGAAAACCATAAACTATAAGGAAAAGAGTATTTGAATGACTACAAATCTCTCTGTTGAAATCTTTCAGGCTAGAAGAGGATGGTCATCAACTTCTAATCTCCTAAAACAAAATAACTTTCAACCCAAGATCCTGTATCCAGCTAAACTGAGTTTCATCCATGATGGAGAAATTAAATACTTTAATGACATTCACATGTTGAAGAAATCTGTCATAACTAAACCAGCTCTTCAGGAAATTCTCAAACCTATCCCCCATAATGACCAGTGCAATCCTCGACCACAAAAGTAAATTCACTCAGAAACTTTTGATCAAATTCCAACTTCCACAGTGGCAAAAGTATTAAAAATGTCCACTGGAGTTTCAAGTAACTCAATGCCCAAAATTTTACCAGGCTTATCAATAATTTCAATCAATGTGATTGGCTTACATTGTCCCCTAAAGAGGCACAGATTGGCTAATTGGTTACAGAAACTGAGACCAGACATCTGTTGTATTCAAGAATTGTATCTTATTTAAAAGATAAATATAGATTCTGGGTGAAGGGATGGTCATCTATATTCCAGGCAAATGGAAAGCAGAAAAAATCAAGTGCTGCAAATTTATTCCCAGATACAATAGAGTTTAAACCAAGAAAAGTTAGAAAGGATAAGGATGGCCATTTTATATTTGTTAAGGGTAATACTCAATATGATGAGATCGCAATTATCAATATATATGCACCCAATCAGAATGCACCTCAATTTATAAGAGATTCTCTAACAGGCATGAGCAACTTGATCGCTCCTCCCAGTTCCATCATAGTCAGAGATTTTAATACTCCTTTGGTAGTGTTGGATAGATCCTCCAATAAGAAGCTTAGGAAAGAAATTTTAGATTTAAATTAACTATTCAACTTTTGGATTTAATGGACATTTCATCCTAACAAAATTGAATACACATTTTTATCATCAGTCCATGGAACATACTCCAAAATTGATCACATCTTAGGTCATAAGTCTAAAATCAGTAAATTTAAAAGAACAGAAATTATTCCATGCATTTTCTTGGACCATCATGGAATAAAAGTTGAACTCAGTAACAACAGG
>CAUYQV010011103.1:0-28979 GCA_963574575.1 Galagoides demidoff | reverse complement strand
CCCCTGGGTAGAGTGCCATGGCATCACAGCTCATAGCAACCTCCAACTCCTGGGCTCAAGCAAGTCTCCTGCCTCCGCCTCCCAAGTAGCTGGGACCACAGGCGCCCGCCACAACGCCCGGCCATTTTTTTTTTTTTTTTTGGTTGCAGCCATCATCGTTGTTTGGCGGGCCCGGGCTGGGGATTCGAACCCGCCACCTTAGGTGTATGTGGCTGGCGCCTTAGCCGATTGAGCCACAGGCACCAAACCATTTAGTTGTATTTCTAATAAAATATAGAGGAGGCCAGTTTATAATCTGAGTGAAAATTCTCTTACTGGGATTTGAGTTCCTTTACATTTAGAGGAGATGGGATATCTGACTTTAGCTCCAGAGCTAGAAGTAAGCAGAGGCTCTGGGTACTGAGGTGCACTTTTGGACCTATGTATCTGGGCTGGCTCTCCTTCTGGGATGGTCAGAGGGGACAGGAGTAGCCATAGGTGGGACCTGGCTACAGGGCTAACTGATGCACCCAACCCTGGCTACGTGGACTGAGTGTGAACTTTCCCTATACAATTTATCCTGCCCCTCTGGGCTCCCAGGAGCCCACGGTGTGCCAAGTGAGGAACAGGTGGTGTGACAGGCCATAGTAGGATCAGTGCTTCCAGAGGACTCACCTGGCCCCTTACAGGGCCAGCCAGACCTGAGGGCAATCTAAAAACAAACCATGTCCAGATGGGTTAGTCAGGTTCCCTTTGGTTGTGTACCATGCTTCTCATTCTTTCTTTTGTTCTTTTTTTGGGGGGAGGGAGGTTTGCAGTTTTTGGCTGGGGCTGGCGCCCTACTCCTTTGAGCCACAGGCAACACCCATGTGTATACCATGCTTTTCATTCAGGGTGAATTAAGTGCGCATAGCAAGTGAGACTAAATGGGTACCAAAGAGGTGTCTATGCCTCTCTTCAGAGTTATTCAGGATTGGATGTCTGTGTGGGTGTGTGCATTGAAGCCTCAGTCCAATTGTGGGCAGAGGCAGAACACACACCTTTTCACCCCATCCCTGGGTCTAACTTGCTCTTAAGCTCGCCTTTCACCATAGAGTTGAGAGCTTCTCTGAGGCATGGAGCTGTGTCAAAACTGTCATTCAGGGTCTGTTGGGCTATACTTCCTGCCCCTGACCTCTTGCTCTGTTATAACCTGAGCCCTCCACAATTCACTTCTCACAGGGTCTTGCAAGGGAAAAGCGTTGTCATCTTTCCGTGGGTCACTTTTCAGTGGAATAGTAGCAAAGTCGGGGTGCAGGCTAGGTTTTCAGATTTCTTGGTGCATCAGGGGTAGGAGGAAGCTGCCCTGGGCTCTGGCTGTGGGGAGTCTCCAGGCATAGGCTCAGCAACTCTGGCCAGCCTGGGGGAGGGGAGGGAAGCGGAGGGATGGTAGCCTGCCTAGTTCCTGCTCTTTGCTAGGCTCCTGCACAGTGACTGTACCTCATCACCCCTCTTGGTATGTCCATGTTAGATGAGGACTCTGAAGTTTAGAGAAGTTAAATAAGTTGCTCATGAGGAGCAGAGCTGACATTTAAATCCAGGTTTGCCTGAGTCATAGCTTGAGTTCTTTCTGCTTTACCAGCTCTTCAAGAGATTCAGTAGATACCAGCCCTGTCTTTACCTGGCTTTACTGTAAGGATTTCAGCAGCTTCCCCACTCTGTTTCTCCGTAAAGTAACATCTACTAAGTTTAAATGAAAATGAGTCTGTCTCTGCCTCTGTTCTCTTGCCATTTTTCTTCTTTGATGAAAGATTCAGGAAAATCAGTGCTCATCAGGCAAGTCTTAACTCTTTTCACAGATGGGGAGGTTATTCCAAGAGAGAATGCAAAAGAGGCAAATGCTAGAGTCCTACACAGTGACAGCACCTCACTCTTAGTTCCAGTTGTGTGGCTTAGCTGTGACTAGAGGGAGGTGGTTTAGGGCAGCACCCCTCTCCACCCTCCCAGGTGGCCACTGGTCTGCCCTTACCTAAGACTCCCTTGGGAAGTCTATTCTATTAAAGATGAACCCAAAGACTTGGCACCTGTAGCACAGTGGTTATGGCACCAGCCACATGCACGGAGGCTGGCAGGTTCAAGCCCGGCCCAGGCCAGCTAAACAATGACAACTGCAACAAGAAAATAGCTGGGCATTGTGGTGGGTGCCTGTAGTCCCAGCTACTTGGGAGGCTGAGGCAAGAGAATCTCTTAAGCCCAAGAGTTTGAGATTGCTTTGAGCTATAATGCCACAGCACTCTATCGAGGGCTACATAATGAGACTCTTTCTCAAAAAAAAAAAAAAGCCTGAAAAGCAAAATTTGAAGGGCCACTTGTATAAAAATATTCAGGAAGGGCAGTGAGACTGCCCTATAGCCTGAAACCCTGAGGGTATGGGACCAGAGCAGGGTGGTGAGGGGAAAGCAGTGGCCAGAGCTGAGGCCTCTTCATGTGTGGGGAGTCCTCTGCTTATGGAAGTGGTCCAGGCTGTGATCTGCCCTTGCAGCTCCCACAGTGGCACCAGCAGCCTGTGCTCCTCCGGGCCTCTAGCTCTTCCTTGGTTGAACGTCTAGCCAGGCACACAGCACCTCAGGAGTATTTTGCTGGCACTATGAGGACTGGTGCTTAGTGCTGCTGCAGCTCAAGGGCAAGAGATGGGGCGTCTCCCTTTCTGCCTCATGACTTCTCCCAGCCCTGGGCAAGATTGGGCAGCAATGAGGCCCACACCCCACTGTGACTCTTCAGCAGGGCCTGGTCTCCCCCTCAGTCTCCAGACCTTGCTGTGCCTGCATTAGAGATGGCCTGCTTGCTGTCTTTACAGTATGCTTGTGAAGATTTTGGATTCAACCTGTGGGTCTGTGATCTTTGGCCTAGGTGGTCTCTTAGCCTCTTGTCCTTCATGGCAGCAGTGTCATGAGCTTGGGACAGTCAGACTGGTTTTCTCTAGTGAGAGCTTGCTTGATACAGTCTAGGTGAGAGGTAATATGCCCAGGGGAGGAGGAGTCCCTCTTAGGAACCTTCTCTGAAGGAGGCCGGGACTACCTGTGTCTTGGAGGACAGGGCTGGGGGAGGGAGTAATGCTGAGCAAATCCAGCGCGTTGTCCCCTGGCAGTGGTGGACAGTTCCTAGATGAGCTAGTACGTAAGTGAGAGGGACAGCAGGATTGGCAGGGTAAGAAGGGGAGCCAGGCCTGCTCTCCTGAGATCTTCCCCCAACCAACCTAGCCGGACCACCTCCTGCAGGTTGGAGGGGCCCTGGTAGGCTGGGAGCCCCACCAACCGAGCTCCTCACTTTGGCTCCGGCTCATGACTTACACATGCTCTCTCAGATTGCAGTGCAGAGAGGCAGGCAGCAAAGACCCCGGCTCCTCCTTAGGGCTCCAAGTGGCTGAGTGACTTTTGCGTGAGGCACCATAGGAAAGCTAGGGGTTTTGCTGTGTGCTTTGGATTGCTTTGGGTGTGTGTAGCTGCTGATGGGACTTGGCAGATTCAAGGGAGGCAAGCAAGAGGCTCCTAAGCTTGATACGGAAATGGGACTCGCACCCTGTGATTCAGAGCTTTCCCAGGATTGTCTGTGCCGGCCACTTGGGAGCAGTGGGTGACCCTAAAGGACTGGAAAGCTGAATGGGACGGAGGTTAAAGAGCAAGACAGACTATAGGGAACAAACTCTCAGGTTCTGGGGATAGGCCTCTGAATGTGAAAAGTATGTCTTTTTTCCACCTCTCCCTGCTTGAGACCTTTGTTGAGAGAGAGACTGAGTAGGACAAGTGTCCCAGAATCCAGGGACCATCTGCCCATGCAGCCAGCCCACCAGCAAGCCTGGAGAAGGTGGTCATACCCCTGCTCAGAGCGCTTTCACTAGCCAGGCCTGAAAGCACCTCCCTGTACTCTCCCTTTCCTATCCACCCCCCCTCCTTGCTTTATATTTGGTGTCCTTGTCCTCAAAGGCCACAAGCCCAGGTGATCTCAGCCTTGGACCCTGGCCATTTGCAGCCCAGCCCCTCTGGTAACTTGGGGCCTGTTGGGGGGCTTTAGCCTCTGCTCAGCTGTGTGATCTGTCCACTCATCCCCCCAACTCCTTGGGAGTTAGGGAGGGCTGGGCCTGGGCTTTCCTAGGAAGTACAGATGTGCCTCTGCTGCTTCTCTGCTCCCTCTTCCACCCCTAGCACAGGGGTACCCTGGGTTTAAGCAGAGGGCCTGTGGGTAATAAGCAATGGGATGCTTTAAAAAGGCATTGCTAATACTCATGCTGAGCACACAGGGACTGGTGGTCACTCTGATTAGAAGCAGGAATGAGTCTTACAGAGCCTAGCAGATGCCTGGGATTTTTTAGGAGCTCTCTGTCTCTGCTTCAGTAATGAATGGATTTGTCTTCTGTGACTCGGTCTTGCCTGGGGCTGGGTCTATGGGCAGTGGCAGATCC
This sequence comes from Galagoides demidoff, assembly GCA_963574575.1. NCBI lineage: Eukaryota > Metazoa > Chordata > Mammalia > Primates > Galagidae > Galagoides > Galagoides demidoff. The sequence continues at coordinate 24,562 of CAUYQV010011103.1, read as the reverse complement.
TCGCACATGGCCAGAGCAAAGCCTGGCACACTACCTCTCCTTTCCAGTTTCCCAAGTCCTTTCTCAGGGGTAAGGGTTGCCCACACTACCCTAAGCCTGGTTTTCTGAGTACTCTTTCTCAACTAATGCAGCATGTCCCTGGAGAGAGCATGCTCAGTGATTTCCAGGCACTGGCCCAAGGCCACAGGAACTAGCTGGGAAGGACTCAGGAATCCCTAGGAGCCCTCGGGCTTGGGACTTTCAGGGTTAAATTCTGGCCCAGCAGGGACTGTTCCCAGCTCCCCTGTAGAGTGAGTGTGAATAACAATAGCAGTGGGGGAATTAAGCTGAAAAGCCTGGGCCTGCTGGGTGGGGAGGGGTCACAGGGGTGCCTGGTGAGGGGCAGAGCCTTGTCTGGCACCTTAGTTGGCAGCTCCTATGCTTTGGATTGAGGATTAGGTAGGAATAGTTTAGTAGTCTCTGACCACCGGCCTCCCTGCCCCATTGCAGTTCTTCATTGCCTTGGCATGCCAGCTTCCAGTACATAGCCAGCTAGGCCGCTTTCACTCAGAACTGGGGTCCAGGCTGCTGCAGGTGGATGTTGGGGCAATTTGCCAAGCCAAGTAAAGTTAGGGAATGATGCTTGGTTGTGGGCATTTTCTGTTGGGGGCTCTGGGATTCCTGAGACTCTCCCCATCTCTCTCCACCCTCTGCTGCTTGGCAGCTTGCCTACCAAGAGGGAGAACTGAGGAACAGGGCAGCCCATTTGTCTCTGATGTTAATTCTTTTCCCTGATATACTTTTTACTCCCAACTCTTCGTGGCTGGCAGAAGTTTAAAGCTGTACTGCAGGGCAGGAGTGCAGTCCCTTTATTTTCTGCACCACCAAGAGTATGCTGACCCCAGCCTTCCTGATACGATTTTCCCAGGTGCTGGCCCTCTTTGGGCTGCCCTTCCCCAGAATTTGAACCAAACTGGGCCTGGCCCCTACCGCTACCTGAGATCTCTCCATCCATGAGCTCCTTAAAGCAAGACCCCCTTCAGAGGGCTTTTCCAGAAAGACTCAGGTTGTGGTTGTCCTGCTTTATGTGCAGGTAGAGAATCCTCAGAGGCTGGATTTTGCCTCCTTCATGGCCCAGCCGGCGGATTCCTCATCTCTCTCTTTTTTTTTTTTTTCTTGGATTCCTCATCTCAGTTCCTCACTGTCCATCTCCTTATCTCCTGTGGGCAATCTCAGAAGCCCTGTGTTGGAGAAGGATGTTAGTGATACTTTGAAGGAATAGATGGTCTCTTCACACCCACACCCTGAACCTGGCTCCTAGCTCAGTGTCTCAGAAACTCTCCCTGCCCTGTGATGATTATCTAATAAGAAAACAGGTACAGCAAACAGAGCTTTGCCACCAGCTCCTGTCCCTTGACCCTGGGGGCTTGGTTCAAAGAGACCATAGGCTCAAAGGAGAGAGAAGGAACCAGTCCTTGCACAGATGCTGGTAGCCTGATCTTCATGTTCTGGAAAGGGAGTCTTGGAAAAATCTATACTGGAAACGGGGTAGGAGTAGACCAGAGTTCTTGCAAGTAGGGCTGGGTGAACTGCAGTGGGGGAAAAAGCAGGTAGGGAGGGCTGCTCATTGGCTTCCCTCTGTCCTACAGGTTGGAAGTACTCCATGACACACACTCGGAGGAAGTCCCTTCCCATGCTGAGTTCAGGCCCCACTGGCCGCCGAGAGCCCCTGCAGGTGGAAGATAGCAACATGGAGCAGGGGGCTGAGGCTATGGAGCCAACCATGCCTGAGAGCCCAGGGCACCTTGCAGGGCGCCGCAAGAACTACCCACTGCGTAAACGCACACTGGCTCCTGAGAAACCCAAGGCCTGCCAAGTGCTGCTGACCCGCCTAGAGAATGTGGCCGGTCCCCAGAGTGCAGATGAGGCTGATGAGCTGCCTCCAGACCTGCCTAAGCCCCCCAGCCCGGCCCCATCTGGCGAGGACCCTGGCCTCCCCCAGCCCCGCAAGCGACGCCTAGCTTCCCTCAATGCTGAGGCCCTTAACAACCTGCTGCTGGAGCGGGAGGATACCAGCAGCCTGTCAGGCACCCGGCGCAGTCGAGGGGGAGACCCCCACCGCAGCCGTGACCGCGACCGCGACCGTGCCACTGGCGGCTGGTCTAACTCCAAGAAGAGGCCCCGGCTAGGGGATCTTGGAGGAGGAAGTCGGGACCTGTCCCCAGAGGCAGCACCAGATGAAGGTGCCCGCCGAGATGGAGACCCAGCTCCCAAGAGACTGGCTAGCCTGAACGCAGCCGCCTTCCTGAAGCTGAGCCAGGAGCGGGAGCTACCCTTGCGGCTGCCTCGTGCCCATGCAGAAGCGGATGGGCGTTCCACTGAGCCCCTGGCACCCAAGGCCCTGCGGCCAAAGTGGGCCAAGGTGAATAACAAGAACTATCTCAAGGCCTGGCAGGGGACTGACTCTGGGGAGCCTGCAGGGCCACCTGGCTGGCAAGGGCGCCCTGATGAGCCATGGCCATCTGCCACTCCTCATGGATCATCCAGCCAGCCACCTTACCAGCCTCTGAGCAAGGCCCTGGAGAGCCCCTCGGGGCTGCATCCCCACCTGCCCCTGCTGATGGGTGGGCAGGCTGCCCTGAAGCCAGAGCCTGGGCGCCCAGGGGAGGAGTCACCTGCCCCCAAGCAGGAACTGCATCAGCCTTCTTTCCCCGCACCTCAGCTGTCCCCCTTGCCAATGCCTGGCAACCCTGCCGACTATAGTAGCCTGAGTGTTGGGCCTGAGCTCACTGCACTAGGCAGCTTTTACCTGTACTGTGGCCAAGACAGCCTTCAGTGTGGGGGCTATTCCCATTGCCCTATGCTCCCGGAGGGCAAGCTGTCCCCAGTGGCGGCCCCTAATGAGGGGCTCCTTCTGGCCCCGAGCTCAGTGCCCTCAGGCACCCCTTTCCAGCACCCTCCCTGGGGCTCCTCTTGCTATAGCTCTAGTGAGGACGCTGGGGTGAATGGCTACAGCATCTGCGGAGTGTTGCCCTTGTCTCTCACCCACGTTGGCACTACCTGTGGCAGCTGCCCCTACAAAATGCCTTTTGCAGCAGGTAAGCCTTCCTGGGGGCAGGGTGTCCTGAGGTCTCTGAGACATGGCATCCCAGGAGGGTGGGCTATGATTCTTGACAGGGGCTGCTGCTAATCTTCCCCATGCTGAAGAGCAGGCCTAGGAAAGGGGCCCTATGTTTAGTTCTTGACAGGGCTCTGCCTAGGCTGTGAGGGAGACTTCTTGGCCTGGCAGATAAATAGCATTGTAGTGGTAGAGGGCACAAGAGTGCCTTTCCTCTCTCATTGGGAGACCCATTCTTAGACTCGTGGTAGCAAGTTAGATACTGAAATTAGGGCTTTTGCCAAGTTCTCATATTTCTTCTGCTCTCCTTGAGGAAAGCTAGAATTCCTTACTTTCTAGAAGCCAATACCATCTCCATGCTGGCAGAGTTCACAGGAAGGGTGATGGTACCAGGCTCAGTAGGTGAGCATTGCCTTGCTACATGTAGGCAAGGTGGGCACACCCTGAGAAAAGATAAGCCAAATTCACTGGCATGGATGGCATGGTGTAGGGGCCCATAATGCTGGTATCTGCCTTCCTGGCAGGACCCCGACACCTAAAAAGCTCATGTTCCAGCTAATAAGACAGCCAGAGAGGCATTTTTCTTCCCCTAGACTGGTAGAGGTATTTTAAGCCGCCGCTCTGGGACCCTTCCCCAGCTCCTGGATAGAAGTGAGATAACCAGAATGACACTGGCCAGCAGGTCTGCCCTGCTGCTTAGGGAGGTGAGGGCTGGGCCTTCCCAGAGCTCTCTGCTCTCCCACCTCTCTTATAGGGGTCTATAAAACAACTTTATAGAGCAGTTGGCTCTGGGCAGACTGGTTGTTTTCAGGTTCTGGCATGTGTTAGAGCTCTAAGAAATAAGAAAAGGCTTTTTCTTGAGCTTTTCCTTCTCCTGTACCATTCTTCACTCGAGTAATAAGGAGTCCAGTAAACACCATGTGCCAGAGATTGTTCTAAATGCTTTACATATAGGAGGCTGCTTGGTGTATAATTGAATACAGACCTAGAACCAGACAGCCTGGAGTGTAATGTTCTCTCCCATATCCTTAGCCACATGACTGTGAGACAAGTCAATAACCACTCTGTCTCAGCTTCCTTAACTGTAAAATGGGAGTAGTGGTACCTACCTCATAGGGTTAGGGTGAAATGAGTTATCGTCATACCTAAAAACAGCCAGTTCTAAATATGTGTGCTATTTGTAACTACTATTTATATTGCACTGAGGGACAAAGTGACTTGCATGAGGTCACACTGCTTATAATTGGCAGGTCCCAGGCTGTCTGACTCCAGAATCCCTCCTCCTGAGCACTGTGGAAGCCTTAGAGAAGTTTACATCAGAGCTGAAGATGTTTCCACTACCTCTCTATCTTGAAGGCTAGAAGGGGTGGTGGAAATGTCTACTGGCCAGTCTCTAAGATCAGGAAATGCCCCCACCTCCTTGGTAATCACTCTGACAGTCCACTATAAATGCCTCTGATCCCTTAGTGGGGTGCACACTTAGAGTTAAGACAGGAGCAATCTCGGAAGGCAGGTGGTTGAGTGGAGTGGGGAGGGGGGTTACTGCTTGTCCTGTCCTGACCCACTCTCTCCTTTTCCTAGAAGGCTGCAGGTCCCTAGGCCAGCTGGAATTTCCTCTCCCAGAAGCTGGACACCCTGCCTCACCTGCCCACCCCCTCTTGGGATGCCCCGTACCCAGCGTGCCACCTGCAGCAGAGCCTGTCCCCCATCTTCAGACACCCACCTCAGAGCCTCAAACAGTAGCCCGTGCGTGCCCTCAGAGCGCCAAGCCTCCCAGCGGTTCAAAGTCAGGTCTGCGCACAGGCTCCGGCTGCAGGCACACTGCAAGGAGCAAGGCTGCTCGCAGGCCCAGCCACCCCAAGCAGCCACGTGTCCAGCGCCCACGCCCTCGCCGCCGTCGCCGTCGCCGCACTAATGGCTGGGTGCCTGTTGGGGCTGCTTGTGAGAAGGCTGTGTATGTTTTGGTAAGTGCCAGCTCTTAACTGATGGGGAGAGGGAGGGTAGCAGTAGCAACATGGGACCTGTAGCGAGGCAGATCTCCGTAGCTCCTAGCTCTCTGGTTTACTCTGAGAGGTGACAAGGCTCCAGTTTATTGTGTGCCCCAGGAACCATTCATGTTGGCCTGGCCTGCTTTCTAGCCCTTAGTTATTATACTGGGTACCTGGGGAGGTCAGGGGACGCACATTCACAGCTGGTAGCTGCCATCTCTGTGACTGACTTGGGGCAGTCATCTGCGTATCTACCCCTCTCATGCCTGCTCACTCTGGCCCTTCCATCCTGGATTATGAAGTGAAGGACTTCAATGAAGATTTTTCACAGAAGTTTGTATAGGGGAAGTTGGGATGTGCAGAGAAAATTAGTGATACAGAGACTAGGATGATGAAAAGAATGTCACCTAAAATTGATTGAGCGCCTCTTAGGTGCCAGAACTGAGCTACGCACTTTGCGTGCATCATCCTCTTTAATCTTTACCCTGCCCTACCCTGTGTGGTATGTCATGGTCCTGTAATTATCCCCATTTTACAGATGAAGAGGTGGCGGCTTAGTAGTAGATTAAATAATCACCCAAAGCTATGCCACTTATGATGGTGGTTTAAGGGTTCAAACCCAGACTGTCCCATTAAGGAGGGGAGCACTTCCTTGGGGTTCTTGGAGTGGGAGAGTCAGGTGTCAGGGTGTGGTAGTCAGAGCTCAGCCCCAGAAGCTTTGGGCCACTTTCCTACCCCTGTTCCCATCTCCTACCCTTTCTCCAACCATGGAAATTCCCTGTCCCCATCCTATCTTTGAAAGCCAGGCTCAGGAAAAGAGTTCACCATGCAAACGAGCTTAGTGGTTTGACACCTTGACGGAGACAGTAGAGACAATGTCCTTCCCTCCCTCCATCCTCACTCTGAATATGGCCCCTCAAGCCTATTTGTATCATTGGTTTATTGCCTAGGATGAGCCGGAACCAGCCATCCGAAAGAGCTACCAGGCGGTAGAGCGACATGGAGAGACAATCCGAGTCCGGGACACTGTCCTCCTCAAGTCAGGCCCGCGAAAGACGTCCACACCTTATGTGGCCAAGATCTCTGCCCTCTGGGAGAACCCTGAGTCAGGTACCCGTCCTTCTGACTGGGGACCCAAAGGGCAGCTGCCTTCAGCAGAACTACAGGCCACAGATCAGTCCCTGCCTGGAGTTTGACTTGGCACAAGTCTCCCCATGTTCCTGGCACAGACTGTGCTTCCACTCAGCTGGGGTCTGTCTGCTGCTGAGGGCTGCGGACAACCTTGTAGCTTGGGTTGGATCAGCTCATTAACTTCTCCAGCTAACAGGGCCTGGGCACCTGTTCCCCCACCTCACCTGTCAGTTCTTGCTCCCCCTTCTCCCTCCATGCCTAGCAGCATTCCAGGCTATTGAATGCTTAGCCTGGGGCGAGGGACATGGATGGACGGAGCCTGCAGGATTGGCCTAGGCCTTGAGGTTCGATGAACCTTCCTCTAGGGCAGGTGGCCAGCCTGTCTACCTGTCTGAGTAACTTGGGTTGCCAGCTCAAGCCATGACCACTTCTTTTGTCCCCTCAGGAGAGTTGATGATGAGCCTCTTGTGGTATTACAGACCTGAGCACTTACAGGGAGGCCGCAGTCCCAGCATGCACGAGGTGAGCTGCCTTGTGGGTAGGGCTGGGCAGCTACGGGAAGTCACTTCCTGTGGGGTTTGTTACCTTGGACTCCAGAGAACCTGGGAAGGGCCCAGGCGTTAGCCTCTTTTCCTGACACTATCCCAATTCATGTTTCTAAGGGGATAAGCTTTGTCTTAAAAGGGAGCTTTTGTGGGCAGGGGGGTGCCAGAGTGGGAAGCAGTGTGTCTTCCTGACAGTAGGAAAAGTGAGGTGTTGTCTGCAACATGAGAGGGAGAGTAGAAAAAGACTCCTCAGACCACTAGGCTCTCTCCTAAGCTGTCTGCTAAGAGAGGTAACTGTGATTAGGGCTCACCTTTATGTCATTTCTCCTTGCAGGAATTTTTTTTTATCTAATTGCAAAGACAGAAACCAATTCCCCTTTCCTTCCCTGGGCAAGGGTGGGGGCTTGGAAAGTCAGTGACAGGGGCCAGAGCAGGTACCTGGCTGTAAAGACCCTACCTAGGAGAAACCTAGTAGAGATGCCCAGGAGTGGTAAGTGAGACAGGGAAGCTCCTAGACTTCTGGGGTCACTAGCTCAGGTCAGCAATCCCAGCAAAGGGGCAAATGTCTGCTTTCCTCTAAGAGTTAGGTGCTTTCCAGCCCTGGTAACAAAACTCCACCTGCTTCCCTTTGAGCCCTTGCAGAATGAAGTCTTTGCATCGCGGCATCAGGACCAGAACAGTGTGGCCTGCATTGAGGAGAAGTGCTATGTGTTGACCTTTGCTGAGTACTGCAGGTAGGTTCTACCCTGTACCCCCTGGCTGGCCTCCCCTCAGGTCCCCAGGGATGTCTGGGGGCTGCCTGGGATTCCCCAAGGGAATCTCATTCTGCTCTGGGTCTAATCTCCCAAAACTTTCTTCTTTATGGCCTGCCTCCACCATCTTAATTTTTTTAGAGGAAAGAAGAAAACTTGTTGCTCCACTTAGGTAGAATGGTTGGAGCAGAGTTGGGGGTGACAGTATTACTGTTGAAGAAAATCTAGAATTGCCAGGTGATTGGAAGAAAGACCTGGCAGATGTGTTCCTTAGTGACAGAGAAGATGGGTGGTTGGCAGAGTGTGCATAGCCCCAGTGACAGTGACAGGGGTAGAGTCAGCACCACCCTGAGGTGTAAGGGGTGTGTTCCAAAACTCTGGGCAGGGGAGGGAGGGAACTGGTCTTCCTACAAAGTAAAGACAATGACTGGCATGTCCCCACAGATTCTGTGCCATGGCCAAGCGCCGAGGTGAGGGCCTTCCCAGTCGAAAGACAGCACTGGTGCCCCCCTCTGCAGACTACTCTACCCCGCCACACCGCACAGTGCCCGAGGACACAGACCCTGAGTTGGTGTTCCTTTGCCGCCATGTGTATGACTTCCGCCATGGCCGCATCCTCAAGAACCCTCAGTAACCTCCTCATGCCCACACTGGGGCATCCATGGGCAGGTGGGGCTTGGGTCAGGGGGCACTGCTTGAAGCACAGCACTTGGTTAAGGGGCCACAGAAGCCTGAGGTTGCTAGCCTGTGGTTCTCTTGGGGGGGGGAGGTGGGAGGGCAGGGATCCCAGTGGGTTCTGGGCCCTATGGGAGGGAAGAGGGGGGAGGCTGGTGTATAAGAAAAGCATCAGAGCCCTCAGTTTGGCCCAGGTCTGTGCCTGTCTGTGGCCCCCCCAGGTGGAGACTCGAAGAAGCAGTCTTCCCTAGTCTAGGGCAACCCTGAAGGACATGGAGCCTGGGGGGGACAAGGTCCTTCAGGAACTAGGCCTTCTGGAGCCTCCCCCAGGCCCTCTAAGGGGGAATGGGAGCCAGCTTTACCTCACCCACTGTGACCCGCTGCTTCCCCTCAGCCTGGGACCAGGCTTTCCCAGTTTCTAGCACAGCTCTGAGCTTGTTCCTCTGAGGCATAGATGGCCCGAGTCTGGCTTCTAGAGCATAGACTTCCTTTTCCTGACACAAGGCCTTTCTCTGGCTTTCTTCCTTTGCCCCTACAGTAGCCACTGGTGCTGGGACAAGTTGACCTGGCCCTGATAGTCATAGGTGTGGCTCACTTGTGAGAGTCAGTCTCCTGTCTGCCTCCTAAAGAGGGCCACCCAGCAGGCCTGGCTGCTTCCCAGAAAGTTAACTGATCAACCTGGGGTTTGTCATATCTGGGAGGGCAAATGGGTGCTGGGAGAGGTTAGGGGGCAGGGGACAAGGAAAATTGCTACCTGATTTGTTGAAGATTTTTCCTCTTGCCTTACACTTGGAGGTTCCAGGAAACCTCTTGCAGAACTTCACACATATGACTCTTCAAGCCACACCTACCTGAAATCAAACCAAAGGAGTGCTGTGGCTCCCCTTGCCCTGCCACCCCTTACCTAGTCTTTTGTAGATTGCACTAATTTACATCCAGTGGAGAATCAACACTGTATCAGTCCACAGACCTGCTGAGCTGCAGCCACTCACTCTAGGAGCTAAGGACCTGTATCTTCAATTTGTTCCTGTTGCCCATAGGCCCTGTTCTCACCTCATGCTGCTCTCCAGAATAGATTAAGAGGCTCAGCCCCCTGTTGTCCTTGGCTGGACTAGTCCCTGGCCTTGAGACTTTTTGTGAAGGGGCTAGAGCAGCCTGGTTATTTCTTATTTGTACCAAAGAGGAGCATGGTGGGGAGAGGGAGTAAAGTGGAGTGTGGCTTGGGCCTGTCATTGGGAACCTGCGACCTGAGCACTTCCACAAGGGTATACCCTCAGGGGTAGGAGTTGAGAAGGGCAGTACTGGGTCCTCCTTTAGGGAGGAGGGGCAGCCATAGACCCAGCTTGCTATGGAGGTGACACTGGAGGAGAACAGTCAGGCAGGGGCTGCAGAAAGAGGTGGACATGAATCCTGACCGCACCCCTGACAACCCTCATGCCTTGTCCCTTAGAAGTTGAGTTCCTCCTGATTGGTCATTAGGTTTGGGTAAGGCCTGGGGGTTTTAGAGGTGAATCTACGCTTGGGAAGCCCAGTCCTAAACCCAAAGGGGAGAGTCTTGGGTCTCCTTACATTGAATAAGCTGTTTCAAGGAAGGTGTTTGTGTGGGAAGATGGGGTGATCGTTAAGAAGTTGTCGGAGTGGCAGCAGGGACTCTGGAGAGCCTGCCTTGGGGCCTACTCATTCCCAGCGTGCTGGGCCCTTGCTGTCAAGGAGCCCAGCCTTACCTTGCAGGAGAGGAGATCAAGGTCCTCCTCCCAGGAGGCAGGGGCTGCCGCACAGAACTTAAATGCTTTTGAAATCTCTTAGATGTGGAAATATTTTTTCGAACCTGAAAATGCAGCTGGTAGAATTTCAATGGAAACATAATCCATGTAAAATATATTTTAGTTGATATTTTGTAAAATGCACTTTTTGTGTGTGTCGATCTTGGTTTCCCAGATCTGTATTTCAGTGTTTACAAGGGAGGGAGGACCCTCACCTCCCTTTTGACAGAGATTAGAAGTACTTCTTTAAGAAAAAAATAAATTTGAGAAATTGTATTGATTTAGAAAAGGATTATTTCCTGTGTGTCCTGTCATCTTTTGGTATGTGGGCGTGGAGGGACTCACTATTCTTATTTCCTTTTAAGCGTTGTAGCACTGGTGCTCACTTGAGGCCCATAAAAAAAGGCAGGAAAGGAGGGGTAAAGGAGGGAGTAGGAACTTGGGAGTTGTCATCTTGACATTGTGGTGGCCACAGCTGCCTGTTTAGGTCTACGTGAAATCCTTGGGTTGCCCTCACCTGGTCAGTGACCTGGGGACTGGTCTATAAGTGGGTAACCTGTCCTAGAGTCTTTGTATCATGAAACCAGCCCTCCTTGCTTGCTGAGGAAATGTCATAGGGCTAAGGGTTTGTGACCAGCTGGATCGCTCCTAACCAAGTTCAAGGTAGGGTGGCATTAAGGCCAGAGGGGTTTCTGGGATGCAGACTATGGCCACTAAATTCTCTTTTTCTGTTTTGTTAGGGATATCTGGTCACAGGGGCAGGTGCATTTCCATAGAGGTTATTAGTGGCACAGATATCACCATGGACTTGATATTGTACTTCCTTCATTATGCTGTCCACAATAGTCCCTTGAGATGGGTGATAGCCTATCCTCATTTTACAGACAAGAAACTGAAATGGAGATAAGTACCCTGCCCAGAGACTCCCCCAGGAGTCTTACCCTAACTGCTAACACAGAAAATTACTCTGTTACAGAAATGAGCACATATGGCCAAATTACCAAAAACATTACTTATTTATATGTATTTTTTGCAGTTTTTGGCTGGGGCTGGGTTTGAACCTGCCACCTCTGGCATATGGGGCCAGCGCCCTACTCCTTTGAGCCACAGGCGCCACCCCCAAAAATGTTATTATTTTTTTTTTTTTTGGAGACAGTCTCACTTTGTCGCCCTCAGTAGAGTGCTGTAGCGTCGTAGCTCACAGCAACCTCAAACTTCTTGGGCTTAAATTATTCTCTTGCCTTAGCCTCCCAAGTAGTTGGAACTAAGGTGCCTGCCACAACACCCGAGTAGTTTTAGAGATAGGATTAGGGTCTTGCTCTTACTCAGGCTTTTCTCGAACTCCCAAGCTCAGTCAGTCCACCTCCTTGGCCTCCCATAATGCTAAGATTACAAGCATGAGCAACTGCACCGAGCCCCCAAAACTTTTAAAGGTCATTTTTCCTCTCCTAGTTTAGAAGACAGATGGACAAAATGGTCTCAGTAAAAAAAATCTTACTGCCAAAAAGGTATACCTTTACTGCTACTAGAAGTAAAAGGAGCAATGTGGTCATTTTTGAGAGTCTCACTCGGTGGTCCTGGGTAGAGTACTCTGATGTCACAGCACACAGCAACCTCAAACTCCTGGGCTCCAGTGACCTTCTTGCCTCAGCCTCCCAAGTAGCTGGGACTACAGGTACCTGCCAAAATGCCCAGCTAGTTTTTTCGTTTTGTTCTTTGTATTTTTAGTAGAGGCTGGGTCTCTCACTCATGCTCAGGCTTGTCTCAAACTCCTGAGCCGATCAGGCAGGCCTCCTTTGGCCTCTCAAGACTGCTGGGATTACAAGTGTGAGCCACTACACCAGAGCTAACCCTTTACCAAGACGTCCAACCCCAGCACTCAATGCTCGAACTGGGATGTGGGGAGCCGGCAGCCATAAGGCTTCCTGTTCCTGTTCACTCAGGATAGGAGTGTGCTCTTGTTGCTGGGACTGGGGGGCTCATCCATGAACCCTATAGTGTAATCTTGTCCCTCAAATCTCCCTTGTTCTTCTGAATTCATCTGACCAAGTAGTATAACTCTATTTTCCCACTGGCATCTTCTATTTTCCATCATCCCTTCAGAACAGCTTGCCCTGGCGTTAGCTGCTTCCTCCCATCCCTTCCACAATGTGCTCCATTAATCTCAGAAAGATCCTGATTAGGAATTTAGATTTTGAGCCTCTTTGTTACTTCAGCTGTAAGATGGGAATGCCTTACTAAGGGAGCTACTGAGTACAAAATACTTAGCAGGCTTGGGCTCTGATCATGTGGCTACTCTGCTTCAGAGCCTTGCTGGTTCCCCACACATAGCACAGCGAAGTATGCATACTTAGCTTCACAGTTCAGGTGGTTGACCATCCAGGTAGGGCGGGTGTTGGCCCATAGGATCATCCTGCTACCGTTGAGCACACATTTGGCTCCAGGCAAGGAAACTGCTTGCTGTTTCCCCCACTGCTCTGCCCCCACCTCCTCACCCTTCAAAATGTATGCTGGCTCCACCAGCAGTCCTTAGGCACCAACTGGCCGTTAGCCCCTCCCCAGAGTGCCCCAGTTATCCCAGTGCTTCAGGCCTAAAGGAGAGAAGGCAGACGGATGTCTCTATTTCTAGACATTTCACGTTGCCCCGGCGGATAAGGACTGTAGTCCTCAGGTATTGTTAAACCCTATGTCACCATGGAGACATTGGTCAGTGTCTGACAGTCCTGTTCCTCTTTCTTGGAGTGGTCAGGACCTGCGGGGCCGAAGGGTGTAAAGGCAGCAAGGGAGAGCACACTGAGAACTCTGCAGAGAAAGACCGGCCCCTGCACGTCTGGAGTCTGTGGTCTTATGCCTCCACACCCGCTGGCGGAGGAAGGATTTGGCTAGGCCGAGTTTGCGGCGGGTTAGGTGCGTGTCCTCTCCGTCCAGCTCCCTGAGGATACGCACTGCCTGCGTGAAAGGGGCCCGCAGCTTGGGTCTTTTCCGCCTTTGGGGTCTCAGCAGCTTTTGTCCCCAGACTCGGAGGACAGAGACGTTCCTGGCTTAAGCGCCTCTCCCGGGTCGGGGTCCGCCGCGTGCGTCCTCCCCAGCCAGCTCCCCGCAGGGGCGCCCGCCCCTCTCCCCGCCCTTGGCGTGGGCCCGCCCCCCGCGCCTGTGTCACTGCTGGGCAGAGGGTGGAGAGCGGCCGGGCGGGACATCCGGCCCTGGTACCTCGCCGCGCCCGCCCGCCGCCCGCTCCGGCGCTGCAATCCCGGAGTCGGCCACCCCCGCACACGCCAGGGCCACCCCGCCAGCCCTCCCCTCCCCCCTCCTCTCCTCCTTCGGCCGGCCCAAATCCTCCTCCCGCCCCCAGCCCGAGTCCGCCTCTCGGGCAGTCCTCGGATCAGCCGGGCTGGCGTAGGCCCCCACCTGGGAGCACCATGTTCCCCCGCCCGCTGACCCCGCTGGCGGCCCCAAATGGCGCCGAGCCCCTGGGCCGGGCGCTAAGGCGCGCCCATCTAGGCAGGGCCCGAGCCGGGCTCGGGGGGCCGCCCCTGCTGCTGCCGTCCATGCTGATGTTTGCGGTGATCGTGGCCTCCAGCGGATTGCTGCTTATGATCGAGCGGGGCATCCTGGCTGAGATGAAGCCCCCTCCCCTGCACCCTCTCGGCCGCGAGGGCTCAGCCTGGCGCGGGACAGTCCCCAAGCTTGGGGAGCTGCCCCTGAATGCTGGGGACTCGGACTTACAAGTGCGGCAGGACGTCCGGAACCGGACCTTGCGGGCGGTGTGCGGACAGCCCGGCATGCCCCGGGACCCCTGGGACTTGCCGGTGGGGCAGCGGCGCACCCTGCTGCGCCACATCCTTGTAAGTGACCGCTACCGCTTCCTCTATTGCTACGTCCCCAAAGTGGCCTGCTCTAACTGGAAGCGGGTGCTGAAGGTGTTGGCGGGTGTTCTGGACAATGTGGACGTCCGCCTCAAAATGGACCACCGCAGTGACCTGGTGTTCCTGGCAGACCTGCGGCCTGAGGAGATTCGCTACCGCCTGCAGCACTACTTCAAGTTCCTGTTTGTTCGGGACCCCTTGGAACGCCTCCTCTCTGCCTACCGCAACAAGTTTGGCGAGATCCGAGAGTACCAGCAACGCTATGGAGCTGAGATCGTGAGGCGGTACAGAGCTGGAGCCGGCCCCAGCCCTGCAGGGGATGATGTCACCTTCCCGGAGTTCCTGAGATACCTGGTGGACGAGGACCCTGAGCGCATGAATGAGCACTGGATGCCCGTGTACCACCTGTGCCAGCCTTGTGCCGTGCACTATGACTTTGTGGGCTCCTATGAGCGGCTGGAGGCTGATGCCAACCAGGTGCTGGAGTGGGTGCAAGCACCACCCCATGTCCGATTTCCCACTCGCCAGGCCTGGTACCGGCCAGCCAGCCCTGAAAGCCTGCACTATCACCTGTGCAGTGCCCCTCGGGCCATCCTACAGGATGTGCTGCCTAAGTATATCTTGGATTTCTCCCTCTTTGCTTACCCACTGCCTAATGTCACCAGGGAGGCCTGTCACCAGTGACCATGAGTGTAAGGCAGCAGTTGTTGGGGACTGGTTTTAACAAGCACAAGCTCCTTGTGCTTCTGCCTGCCATTCAGAGAAACCCTGACTCTGGGCTTCAGGGCTTCTCCAGATGCCTAGTTGGTAGGGTATGCCCTCAGAAGATCCTTGTCCCAGGTGAGTGGCCACAGTAGCTCAGAAGACAGAGCTAGACAGAAAGCCTGCTGCTCCCCATTTGGGAGATCTCGTGGGAGACTGCATGATCCTTTTTGTCCTGAACTAGACACCAGTTGTGGTGAAGCAACATGTCTGATCTAAAGATAGTCTCTGGGCCCCTAGCTACCTGGGATTGATCAGTCCATTTGGTCTACCTTAATTTAACCTGTGGCTAAACCCAAAGGTGGCACCAGCCAAGAGGAAGCATGACCACAGCCAAGGATCCTGTGGCTCTGATCCCCTATTAATCCATCCCATGTGCCTCAGGACTGAAATGAGCAGTTGTGCCTTAAAAATGACTTTTGCCTTTCTGCTCCAGACTCAGAATTTCCTACACTTGCTAGGTCCTTTCCATTTTTTCTAAGGAAAAGAAAACTGAAGTAGGACCTTTGCCTGGTAGCTCTAGGGCCCAGCCCCGCAGGCATCCAAAGACCCCTGCACCCAGCCTTTCCCTAGGGTACTGAGAACCTCCTCTCTAATTCTCCTACCCCCAAAGTAACTGTGGTTGGTATGTCTGGCTGCCACTTTTCTGATGTGTTTATTTAAATTTTATACTTTTTGATAGAACTCTTGTAAGGGCTTTGTTTTCCTAATAGCTGAATTTTTAATAAAGCTGTTTTGTATTTAAAGTGAGCATCTCTGTGATTCTCCCTCTGAGCTCCTGTGGATTCAGCAAATCTAGATGTCTGTCTCCCCAGGTAGGAAAGGGAGCTTGCAGGTAGAGAAAGTAAGACCAGCTATCACCTGCTTGGGCTGATTCAGTGGGCCATTGCCATGCTATGGAGCCTTTGGGGGCCTTTAATAACTCATACCAGATCACAGACTCAGATTCTAGGATGTCATTAACGGGCAAGCCCAGTTAGGAATGGCTTATGTACATGGAATATGTACATGGATTATTCCCTGAAGAAGGGAGTGAGTAGGAAACATGGGCTTCTCTTCCTCTTAGGTATACTTCCTTGAGTGATGAGGCCCTAGAGCATTTTCTTTCTCCCATCCCTTCTCTCCCCTCCCCTCTCCTCTCCTCTGTCTCACTCTTGCCCTGGGTAGAGTGCTGTGACATAATAGCTCACAGCAACCTCAAAATCTTGGGGTCAGGCAATCCTCTTGCCTCGACCTCCCGACTACCTAGGACTATAGGCAAGAGCCACAATACCCAGCTAGGTTTTCTATTTTTAGTAGAGATGGATCTTGCTTGCTCAGGCTGGTCTTAAACCCCCGAGCTCAAGCAATCCACCCTCCTCAGGCTCCCAGTGTGCTAGGATTACAAGCTTGAGCCACTGCGCTGGCCTTCCCAGAGCATTTTCAAATGAAAAGGGGGATTGTATGAGTAAGAAGCGGTTAATGCTGGCATTGAGCATTGGAAGGAAGAAAGACAAGGCAGTTGAGTGAAGGGCAGGCTCTTGCTACTTAGGTCCAGAGGAAGTTGTGGGAGATTGAATAGTCAGAACAAGAGGACAGCCCTCAGTGTGACCTATTCTCCCATTGCTCTCCAGAAGTCCCAGGCCCACCATGGGATGGAGAACAGATGGGGGCTGGATGGGCTGACTTGTGGGAAGGCTGGAGCTGGCCCTTACCTCTATCATATGCCCCCAGTGGGAATTGCTAACTTGAAGGATCTGAGTCTGTGGCAAGAGGTGGGGTCCAAGGAAGCAAGGTGGGGAGAGACCCCTTGCAGATACCACCTACAAGCTTTGTTGCTGATCAGACTTTGGAGAGGAAAACTAACCCCATTTCCTAAAGTTGGGGAAGGAATTTCTATAGGCATGATGACTCATCAGGTCAAGTTGCTTCCAGAACTGGTCCCCTATCTGGGTCAGATGCCCTTCTTCAAGGTCCCCTTGGCTCTGGGGACTTTACCTAGACTGTTCAAGTCCCAACTCCTCACAACTATCTGACAACCTCTCTGAATGTCTGTTTTTTCTGCTTTATCATGGGAATAATGATGACTATCTAACATAGATTGCTGCAGGGAATTAATGAAGACAAAATGGGTAAAAGGACCCATCCCAGGCTGGTTGAATAGCTGATCATTCAGAGGCCTGGGACACAGGGCAGCACTAGAGACCCCAGCTGCCTCTGGACAGAGCGCCTTTGACCCCTGTGTTCACTTCCTCTACCAGTGAGCCAGTCCTCTGAGCTTCTGGCCCCTCAGGAGTCTCTTCCTGCATCCCACCTCCCTTTCCCGCTTCTTCCTTCCCTGGGAACTATAGCAGTTCCTGACCTATAGCACCCCATCAGTCTCTCTCATGAGAGCCTGCAGTTTAGAATCCAGAGAACCCGGAGAGCGCTGGGCCCAGCTGTTGTGTTCACCTTGTCTCATTTAATCTTCATGACAGCCCAATGCCATAGGTGTTATCCTGTTTTACAGGCATGGAAACTGGCAAAAGTAACCATAGTGTCCAACCTAGGTCTATATGCCTCCCAGATGGGAGGGAAGCAGGAAGGAAAGAAGAGTGAGAGAGTTCAAGGAAGACGGGGGTGGAGAGGGAAAAGGAAGGTGAAAGTAGAAGATGGGTAAATGGGGTCATTGCTAGGAGTATTTGCAAACATTCTCCTTCCTCAGTTCTCTCATTCCTTCATTTGCAGAGAATCTAATTCAGCCCAGCTGACTTTTACCAGTCCTTGCCCTGGAGGAGTGGGGGGACAGGTAAAGTTGCTCACTGTGGTTAATTTATTGACTGCTCTCTCTCTAGGTAAAAAAGGGGTATTTGGCCATAGAGCATCTTGACAGCCACAACTGGCCACCCAAAGTGGGGAGCAGGGTTTAAAGTCAGGGGAGAGGCTTGGCGCCTGTGGCTCAAGCGGCTAAGGCGCCAGCCACATACACCTAAGGTGGCGGGTTCGAATCCCCAGCCCAGGCCCGCCAAACAACAATGATGGCTGCAACCAAAAAATGGCTGGGCATTGTGGCGGGCGCCTGTAGTCCCAGCTACTTGGGAGGCTGAGACAGGAGACTCGCTTGAGCCCAGGAGTTGGAGGTTGCTGTGAGCTGTGATGCCATGGCACTCTGCCCAGGGGGATAGTTTGAGGATCTGTCTCAAAAAAAAGTCTAAAAGACTACCAGAATTGATAAATAAATTCAGTAAAGTCTCAGGTTATAATATTAATGTACACAACATTTTAAAACTATTAAGAAATTAGTATAATTGTGATGGATGTGTTACTTATTTCAATGTAAGCATTTCACATTGTATATTGAAAGAGTACCCTGAACCCCATAAATGCATCAATGTACAAAGTTATGATTTAATAAAAAACAATTATAAAAAAGATTAATGTACACAAATCAGTAAAATTTCCATACACTAAAAGCAGTCAAGCCGAGAGTCAAATCAAGAATTCAATACCATTTACAATAGCTGCAGAGCAAATACAATATCTAGGGCTATACATAACCAAGGAGGTGAAAGAACTCTAAAAGAAGAACTACAAAGCACTGATGAAAGAAATCATACGTGACACAAGCAAATAGGAAAATATCTAATACTCATAAATTGGAAGAATCAACATTGTTAAAATTCCCACACTGCCCAAAGTGATTTACAGATTCAATGCAATTCCCATTGAAATGCCAATGTCATTTTTCACAAATCTAGAAAAAAAAAAACCCCTAAATTTTACCTGGAATAAAAAAGATCTTAAATAACCAAAGCACTACTAGCAAAAAGAACAAATTTGGAGGAATCACATTGTCTGACTTCAAATTATACTCTAAGGCTATATAGTAACCACAACAGCATGGTACTGGTATAAAGGTAGACCCATAGACCAGTGGGGAAAAAAAAGAGAATTCAGAAATAAAGCCACAACAACCAATTGACTTTCAACAAAGCAGTCAAAAACATACACTGGGGAAACAACACCCTGCTCAACAGATAGCACTGGGAAAATCGGATAGCAAATATACAGAAGTCATATCCCTACCTCTCACCATACACAAAAACAAACTCAAGCTAGATTAAAGGCTTAAATGTAAGACCTGAAGCCATAAAAATTCTAGAAGAGACTATTTGAAAAACTATTCTGCACATTAGCTTAGGCAAAGAATTAATGACCAAGACTCCAAGGGGAAATATAGCAATAAGAAAAATATATAAATGAGAATTGGTTAAATTAAGGAAATAATAACAGAATAAATAAACAACCTAAGGAATGGGATAAAATATTCACAGTCTATACATTTAGCAAAGAACTAATATCTAAAATCTACAAAGAACTCAAACAAATCAGGAAGAAGACAAAAAGTCCCATTATAAATTGGGAACAGATTTTCCCATGAACAGATTTTTTTTCAGAGGAAGATGGATAAATGGCTGACAAACATGAAAAAATGTTCCAGATCACTAACCATCAGGAAAATGCAAATTAAAACCACAATAAGATACCACCCAATCCTTGTCAGAATGGCCATTGCTAAAAAGTCAAAAAGCAACAGATGTTGGCAAAGATGAGGTAAAAAGGGACCATTTATACACTATTGATGGGAATGTAAAGTAACACAATCTCTGTGGAAAACAGTGTGGAGGTTCCTCAAAGAACTAAAAGTAGACCTATCATTTGATATAGCAGTTTCACTACTAGGTGGTTACCCAAAGGAAAATTTCATCAAAGAGACACCTGTACTCATATGCAAATCATAGCACAGATCACATCACCTAAATCCCCACCAACTGATGAGTGATAAATAAAATGTCAGACACACACACATGCACACACACCATGGGGTACTACTTAGCCGTAAAAAGAAATAGAATAATGTCTGTGGCAGCAACTTGGGTAGAATTGGAGGCTATTATCCTAAGTGAAGTATCTCAGTAATGCAAAAACAAATATCACCACGTATCACTTACAAGTGGGAGCTCAATTAGGGATATACATAGTCATAAAGTGATGTAGCAGATACTGGAAACTAAGAAGGGAGGAGAGCAAGGGGGGAATCAAATCTTACCTGTATGGTACAATCATGCTCTCCTGGTGACAGGCACACCAAAAGCTCTGACTTCAGTACTACACAATTCATCCATGTAATAAAAACATTTATACCCCTGCATCTATTGAAATAACATATGTATATATAATTTTATATAAATATAAAATTTTACAACTACCTCATTCTTTCTAAGGGATTTTGTATTTTGGATATTAAACATACATAATAATGTATTTATTCCTTATTTGTAAACATTTAGGATATTTTTAATTTTACAAAAATGCTTCAATATCAAGTCATATGTATGTATATACCTGCCTATCCATCTTTTCCCTCATGTCACCATTACTATAGTAGGGCTTTCTACTACAGATACAGAATTTGGAGGTCAAAGTTTATGGCACTAAATTTGCTTGATTTAATAGATGATGCCAAAATTCTCTCCAAAAATATTATTTACATGCTGTCTACAATCTCAAAAAAATGCCTATTTCTATGGATTTGAAATATCAATATTTTAAGTATATTAAAGTATAAAGGATAAAAATAGTACATTATTTAATTTTACTTTACCATGTAATTTTGGGTTATTTTCTTTGTATTTACTAATGCATTTTAAAAATTAGTCCATAGACTGTGCAGACTTTTCTATTACATTAGCTCTTTGTTTTGTTCTCAATTTTAGTACAATTTGATTAAATCCTTGCTCTATGTATTACATAGATAATTTTTTCTTCTGGCTCTCTTTTGTTTTCTAAATTTCAATATTGTATCTTCTACTCTATGTGAGTTTTGTTTTTCCCTTTTCTATAAAGAGAAATATCTCAAAATTCTGCCTTATGGTTTCTGAGTTTCATATCTCTTTTAAGAATTTTTCCAACGTTGGCAGTATCCTTAGCTCAGTGAGTAGGGTGCCAGCCACATACACTGAAGCTGGGGGTTCGAACCCAGTCCTGGCCAGTTAAACAACAATGACAATTGCAAATAGCTAGGTATTGTGGCAGACACATGTAGTCCCAGCTACTTGGGAGGCTAAGGCAAGAGAATTGCTTAAGCCCAAGAGTTAGAGGTTGCTGTGAACTGTGATTCCATGGCACTCTACTGAGGGTAACATAGTTAAGATTTTGTCTAAAAAAAAAAAAAGAATTTTTCCAACCTCTAAGATTATTAAAATGGTCTACCAGATATCTAAAACAAAAAAATCAGTTAATAACATTTTTCTCTGTGAAACAACTGAATAGGAAAAAGTACAACATACAAAGTAAAATGTACCATCTTCAATGATGTGAGCAAATATCCACATCCAGTAATTGTAAACTGTGATGGATTATTTCCAAGTACAGTAAATGTGAGATGGATGAAAAGAGAGAAATGAAAGACAGTTATATTCTGCAGACTGCATAGAGCACACTCAAGTGTGAGCTATAGTTCTGCAGGCCCAAGCAACGATGTCGTAATCTAAACAGCAGGACCTGGAAAGCACATATGGGTGTAAAAATCCTAAGGGCCACATTCTATTAAATACATTAATGATTGACAGATACAAAGAGCTATAAAAATAAACTGCTCAGATCAGCAGTCTTTGCAGAATAGTGGAACTGTGGCCGGGTAGAGGTAAAACGATGGGTTCCATTAGCTTTGTAGCTAATAGAGACAGCTCCAAAGAAATACACACGAAATCACATTTAAAAAAAAAAAAGAATTGGGTCTTCTAAGAAGAGAAGACTCCTGCTTACCTGAACGTGAAAATGATTCAGGGTATGTCCCAATGAGGGGAGGACGTTCCCCTGAACTCAGCAAGTGAGTACATGGCTCCACGCAGGAGTGAATTCGAGAGCACAGCATCTAGAAATGGAAAGTTTACTGAGAGAGACAGACAGCAGACCTACTCACAGACAGAGTAGGGTTGTTTCCCTAGCAATCGAAACATACCTTATGGGGCAACAGGAATGTATTTATATGTTCAGACATCCCATTAGGAAACAGCCATGTGTGAGCAGCAGTGTCTTGTGGTCAGGCCATAAAGAATAATTATAAGCTGTTGTCATAGAAAGGTAAGTGCAAAGGGTTATAAAGGTTTAATAATTCATCCCTCCTTGGGGGTTGCGGGCTGCTAACTTGGTGACTTCCTTGTTAAGGTTCTCAAGGTCTGGCATTGGTCAAAATGGCTGGACTCAGGCTCTCTTGACCTTCCTTTTTCAGCTTTATTCCTACATCATTCCTCCCTTAGAGAAGATATTCCCTTAATCTTGAAGGGTTGCTGAGGGATAAAGATCCACCTTTTGTAGGTTCTTCTAGACTGAGAAAGGGTTGTAGTCTCGACTGTCAGGAATAAAAATCTCTAGAAACCCCATCTAAGGACCCAAAGGGGAAAATATCTCCATTCTATGGGTTGAGAGGTGGTGTGGGTTGAAAACCTTGCGTCACCATCATCTCAACATGAAACTATTGTAACCTAAAAGAAACAAACTTTACAAGGAGGTTAAACAAAAAGGGACCAAAGATCAACAAAAGGAGGAATACTCGGGGTCCCAAGAAAAAAATGAGGTGACTGATGGTAGGTACCCTTTAATAGAATCCCATATGTTTGGGGGTGGTTACTAAGATTGTGTAACCACGTGGCCTGTTTGTAGATTCTTATTATATCCTCTTCTATTTAACCAAAATTATTACTGTTAAGTGCAACATGTGGTGCTTAGCACAGTACAAACTCCTCCCTGCTCAGCCAGCAGATGGGAGGAAGGAAGGCATGATTGTGCTTCCCCAAATAGGAACCTATCATTTAGTGGTCCTTCATGAAACACCCAGCAGTATGAACAATTTTGTCCTTTTGCTAATGTGTTTGCAGCGGTTACCCAGAGCAAATGAAATCCACAGAATTATAAGCAATAAGAGTATAGCTCTGGGATGCACTGGATTGGTTGACAGAGAGACGTGGTTCCAGGTGCCAGGAAGCAGACAAAGTAACCTTAACCAGTAGAATATTGGGCAAGTGCCAACAAACCCCTGAAAGAAGAAGAGTATGTTTCTTCATCTTTGGCTCTCTTTAGAAGGTGACTTCAAATGTGTAAGTCATGGCGTCATCTGCCAGTGCCTATAGGGGATAATAAAGGACAGGTGTTATGGAGACAGGTGTTCCCAGCTAGTAACTCCTTGCAGTTTGACAGCAAGGGAGGCACTTAGTATCATGGACCGGGCTCTTCCAATTTGGTTATAGATGGTCCTCAAGATATCCTTCTTTCCACGTTTTCAATAAGACTAGGCCCTCTGGTAGTACCTTCATAGCGGAAGGTAGCATTTTAATTTTATATTCCCAGAGGGCTGTTTGAACCTGGTGTAAGTTGACAACATAACTTTGGGTCTTATGCGTTTCTTCATGAAATAAGAGGTCTGAGGTTTAGCTAAAGATGTGTATTGTAAGCTGTAGTGAGCCTACAAAACTTTTTTTTAAAAGAAGCAAAATTAAGTGATATTACTAAAAATGGCAGAGAAGGGAAGTCCAAAATTCCATCTCTCCACTAAAGCAGTAATGAAGTGGACAAAAGCTGTCAGAATAAACGTTTTTGGCTCTCTGGAATATAATCAAAACTCACAACAATTAGGAGAATGCCTGAAAGAGAAGCTGCTGAAATTCTGCAGGAGAGTGTTATGGTGTTGAACTCACTTGCTGGCCATCCTCCATTTATCAGCATTACAGTGGCCGTGGAGACAGGGCCCACACTGCTGATACAGCTTGCTGATTCCACAGAAGCAGTGAGGACCTGGTTCTCCCTCTGAAAATTATACCCGTCAGAGTCTGGGGGCTCTCTGAGGAAGTGACTTGGACGTTTGCTTTTGTTTTGTTCACTCAGAGCTTTCCCAGGGATGGGGTGGGCTCCCAGCATGGGTTGTTGAAAGTATTTAAAGAAAGATACACTATATTATTAACAGTTGTAGCCACCTGAGGCAATCAGCAGACAGATCAAAAATTCTGTAAGCAAGAGACCAGGAAAGGAAGTGTGCAAGAGAGGAAAGGCTTTTAAAAACTGCCATCCACACCAGGGAATTGAGAGGCAGTGTGAAAGCCAGGGGCTGGACACCTGATCAGAGAGAACTGAGAAGACCTTCAGTTTTTATTTCTGATTTACCGTTCAGTTTTGTGAAAGCAGAAAGTGAAGCCAAGGGGAGAGTTTCAAGTGGCATTGAAAAGAACAGGGGTCCGACACAGAGCCCACGGACAAAATCAAAGAGAGTGTTTTCTCCCCTGTGGTTCCAGACACTTGAGGAAATCTCCATCAAATCACTAGTCCGACCACTGAGCTCAAAGAACAAAGATATCAGTGCCCACACAGAACAAAAGATAGTCTTTTCAAAACTGATTTAGAAAAGTCTCTAAAGAAAGGAACAACTATAACCCACAATACGTGGCAACAGTAAATCCATGAGAAAAACCTGAAGTTAAAAACTGTAGTTAAAATATTGTAATCAATGGAGTTAAATTAAAAGCATTCCCACTCAGATCAGGAACCAGGCAAGTTTGCCCATTGTCCCCACTGCTATTTAACATTGTAATGTAAGTTCTAGCTACTGCAATTCGGGAAGAAAAGGCAATTAGGGGCATCCATATAGGAACAGAAGTGATCAAACTTTCACTTTTCGCAGATGATATGATTGTATATCTGGAAAACACCAGGGACTCAACTAAAAAACTCTTAGAAGTGGTCAAGGAATACAGTGGCGTATCAGGATACAAAATCAACACTCATAAATCTATAGCCTTTATATATACCAACAGCAGCCAAGTTGAAAAAATAGTCAAGGACTCTATCCCATTTAAAGTAGTACCAAAGAAGATGAAATATTTGGGGGTATACTTAACAAAGGATGTGAAAGACCTATACAAAGAGAACTATGAAACTCTAAGAAAAGAAACAGCCGAAAATGTCAACAAATG
>CAUYQV010011102.1:0-73090 GCA_963574575.1 Galagoides demidoff | reverse complement strand
TATGAACTTAACTCTTGTTTGTATTAGTTCATCTATGGTATGACTCGTTTTCCTGTACATTGTTTGTGCAAAGCTACAGTTTTTAAGAACCTATGGATGATGTTAAGTGAAGACTCACTGCAGGAGGACAGGGTAGCATATAAACTAGTTCTTGCAGGACTACTGAACGATGATGAAAACATGAGCCTTGTCACCAATGTGCTCCCATTCGGAATTACAACACATTTGGATATGGGTATTATTGTTTGTTATAAACAGAATTCAAACATATTTACTTTTGAAAATTTAATTTTTACAGAATGATCTATAACAGGATCTGTTTATGTAAAGAGATTCATAGATTGGGCATCGTCAGTGTCCTGCCCATTTCCTCTTAGCCCACCCCAGAGACCTGCAGCTTCGGTAGAGTTTCCGTACTTAGTGGGGCCTTCTGCCCTCAGAAGCTGTGTCCCTCTGAGAGTTTTCTCTGGCCATAGGCATATACGTGGGGAGTTATGGCCCCTAGAAGCAACCCACAATCAATGAAGTACTGGAGTTGGTGGACACCTTTCCCAACCTCCTTCTGAGGTTTGTTTGACACAGCTTCTCAGAATGTCAGCTGAGAGGGGCTCAAATGGGTAGAGCCCCAGTTGCCCTGAGAGCTGACCTGCTCACCAACACACCTTTCCCAGTTCTCCCCTTCCTGTCTCCCTTCCCCTGTTCCTCACCATGCTTCTTCAGATCATGTTCCCACAAACCTACTTACATCCAAATCACTGATATGGGACTGCTTTGATGGGGACCCACTATTTCTTTTTCTGAGGCATAGTCTTACTCCATTGCCCAGGCTAGAGTTCCATGGCATTAGCCTAGCTCACAGCAACCTCAAACTCCCGGGCTTAAGTGATCCTCCTGTCTCAGCCTCCCGAATAGCTGGGACTACAGGCACCCGCCACTATGCCTGATTAGTTTTTCTCTTTTTAGTAGAGATGAGGTCTCACTCTTGCTCAGGCTGGTCTCACACTCCTGAGCTGGAGTGAGCCTATTAGATCGAGTGCTAGGATTATAAGTGTGAGCCACCAAACTTGGCCATCAAACATTATTTAATACTTACACAAATAATGTGGAAGGATTCAGACCTAACTGATGATGGTGTTGCAGGCACAAATTGAAGTGGCTGTCCAACTCACAATATAGTAGTTCTATTTACCACACGTATGCTCCCCCTCTCCTCTTGAAGAATTCTTCCCCCACGAAATAGAAACTGCCTCCTGACCATAGTGATTGGTTGGGGTTGGGCATCTGATCTAAGCTATTGATAATGCTCCCACTCTGGCAATTATAATTGATCCATAGAGAGAAAATAACTCACACTGGGCTAATAAGAAAACTTCCCTAGGATTTTTCTGACTGATGCTAGGGGAAGAGAGCCTCTTTCCTCTAAGAGTTATGAAGCTATGAGCCCAGAGCTGGTCCTGTTCACAGTCAGAGAGGATACAGCCAGTTCTCAAAGGGAGGCAGAGAGGAACGACAAGAATATCTTCATGGCATTTGAATCCTTAGGGCCAACTGATCCTAAACCAGCTCCAATTGTCCTTCCTTGCAGTTGAAGACTACAGTTTTGTTTTATTTTGTTTTGTATGAGACAGAGTCTCAAGCTTTTGCTTTAGGTAGAGTGCCAGGGCATCACAGCTTACAGCAACCTCAAACTCTTGGGCTGAAGTGATTCTCTTGCCTCAGCCTCTCAAGTAGGCACCTGCCACAATGCCCACCTATTTTTTTTGTTGTACTTGTCATTGTTTTTTTTGTTGCAGTTGGCAAACCCCTCCTCCCCGCCCCACCCCCCGTCCCGCTTTCCATGTATGTGGCTGGCACCCTACCCACTGAGCTATGGGCACCACCCTATGAAGTGTAGTTTTCCATGTACATTAGCACCCTGGCATAAGCTAGTTAGAGTAAGATCTTTATAGTTTACAACCTGAGGATCCTACCATAGATATTTAACTCTGGGACAAAACGTTAGATTAGGAGTGAGGATGTGAAGCAGGAGATTCAGTTTTCAGATGTTGTGTTTTTCAGTTCTAGGATTTCCATTTAGTTCTTTTTTACACTTGCCAGATCTCTCCTGAATTTTTCATGTTTGCACCTAGTAATATGCACCTTTTTCCGGACCCTTTACTATATTTATCAAAGTTATTTTAAAGTCCTTATTTGCCAATTATGACATCTGGGCTGTTCGTCAGCCTGTTTCTATTGACTAATATATCTCTTGACTATGGGCCACATTTTACCTTTTCTTCATATATCTAGTAATTTTTGAATAGTGAACATTGTGAATGATATGTTAGAGAGTCTAGAAACTGTTATCTTCCTCTGAAGAGCATTTTCTTGCCATAGGCAGTTAAACTACTGGTGGATCATTTCACTTATTTTTTAAGTTTTGTTAGGATGGGTCTATTTGAGTTTTATCCTTAATACTAGAATGTATGCCTTAGTCACAGACATAATCTTTACTCTAAGGGTATGGCCCATCCGCGGATTTGGTGAAAAGCTCAAGTTGTTTATCAAATTCCCCTTGACTTGCAGAGACATTCAGCTACAAACTCTTTCTCCCCTGTGACGGGCCACTGCTGAAATCTCTGCTCACCTCTTTCGTATTTGTTGATCAGCTGCTGTTTAGATTTCTCAGAGTATCACCTGCTCATCTATAGTTCAGGCATCAGCCAAGGATTTGAGGAGAATTTAAAAATTTAGACATGTAAATTTTGGGGCCTCCAGTTATGTGACTCTCTCTTTTCTTAACTCTCCTCTGCCCCAATTTCCAGCCACTGTGCTTGCAAAGCCCTTCTTAGAATCATCAGGCCAGTAAGCCTGGGACTTTCTGTTCTGGGTCGGATCCCTCAGTGACGCCCCACTCTATGTGAGCTGACCGTGGCTCTCACGGAGTGGTCCTTGGAACAGCAGCATTAGTGTCACCTAGGAACTTATTGGAAATGCAAATTTTAGGACAAAGACTCCAGACTTCTGGAGGTGACGCAAAGATCCTGGGTGTGGAGCCCAGCCTTCTGTGTTTCAACAAATGTCCCAGAGAGTCTAATAAACCCTAAGGCTCAGGAATGTCTGCCTAACTGCCTTAGAGGAAAGCCATATGATTGTGCATCTCACTCAGAGTATTTCCCTTCTTTCACAGGTCAAGTCACCTTCCTTGGCTGGTGGTTGCTCTCTGGCAGCATCAACAGGTTTCTTTGCTTGTTTTTGCCCAGAGTTCATAATTTATTATTACTTGTACAGCGGGGTTGGCCTTCTACCTATCACTCTACTCTGTCAGACCAGAATTTGGACAATTTTTATCATAAATACTAGACTGTATACTGTCTGATCTATTTTACATTGTCATTTTAAAAATAAATTTAAAATATCTTTAATTGCGTCTGGTGCTATGGTGGATGCCAATAGTCCCAGCTACTCAAGAGGTTGAGTCCAGGCATTCAAGGCTGTAGTGCATTATGATTGAGCACTGCATTCCAGCCTGGGAACAGAGTGAGACCTGGTCTCTTTTTAAAATTGATATTTGAATCAAATGTTTGTGAACCCTGGATACACCTTACAGTTTTATGGGACACAGCTTGAAACTCTGTAGTTTAAGCATAGGATTGACAGTATGGGTGGGGATTAGCTTCTGCCATTCATAGGAATATCTCTATAGCAACAGTCACCATGGCAGCAGGCCTACCCAGAGGTAATAACCCAGCTTGTACAGAGTGGGGAGGAATGTGGTATTACCCCTTCCTGGTCCCCACTCCAGAAGACACCAGAGACTAGCTTTGCACCTTAAAAGAGGAAGAGGATGACCATGTAGAAATTAGCTTTCTGCTAAACATATTTCCAGCATTCCAACCTGTCTGCAAAAGGAGGCTCTTCTTAACTCTCATGAGCCAGATTCATGCTAGCTTGGTCCTTACCTGTTAACCTCACCTGCTCACATTCCAAAAAGTGCAGCGAGTCCCTAATGCTCAGTGAAAAGAATTGACCTTGAGTTTCACAGTATTCCCACCACTTCAGACCCATGGAATGAAGAGAAAGTTCTTCTAAATAAATTACTGAGGGATGGGTTTGGTGGCTCCTTGAGCTCGAGGAGGATTTCTTGAGCCCAGGAATTCAAGACCAGCCTGGGCAACATAGAAAGACCCCATTTCTACAAAAAATAAAAAAATTAGCCAGCCATGGTGGTATACACCTGTAGTCCTAGGTACTGGAAAGGCTGAAGCAGGAGGATCGCTTAAGCCCAGGAGCTCAAAGCTTCAGTGAACTATGTTCATGTCATTGTACTCCAGCTCTGGGCAACAGAGTGAATCCCTGCCTCTAAAAAACTTTTTTAAAATAAATAAGTAAGTCACCACAGCCTCTTTCACCCCTTCCTCTCCTCTCCCAGTTTTGTCCACAAGGCACAAGACTGGCAGTGCTTCTCCAACTTTAATGAGCACACAAGTTCCCTGGGGATCTTGCTAAAATGTGAATCCTGATGTAGTAGATATTATAGGCCTGAATAGGTCCCTTCAAAATTCATGTGTCGAAATCATACACCCTATTATGTCAGAATGTGACTGTCTTTGGAGACAGGGTCTTTGAAGAGGTAATTAGTTTAAACGAGGTCATTCGTGTGGGCCCTAACCCAGTTTGACTGACGTGTTTCTAGGAAGAAGAGGTCAGGACACAGACACACACGGATGGAAGACCATGTGCAGACACAGGGAGAAGGGGGCTGTCTCAAGCCAAGGAGAGAGGCCTCGGAAGACACCAAGCCTGTCGACACCTTGATCTTAGACTTCTGGCCTTCAGAACTGTGAGAAAATCAGCATCTGTTGGATCAGCCCCCCAGTCTGGGGTACTTTGTTATGGCAGTCCTAGAAAAAAGATAAAGACAACGTCTGAGCAGGGAAGTGAGATTTTGCGTTTCCAGCAAGCTCTTGGCTGCTGCTGCCGCCAGTACACAGACTGTACTCTGAGCAGCAAAGCCCTGGATTCTGATTCCTTTTCATCTTATGACATTGTCAGCAGCTTCCTACATCACTGAGCAGGTGAGGAGAACACTTTTTCCTTAAACTCTGCCTTCCTTAAGATAGTTAGGGCGAGATTCCCAACCTTTCTCATATTTGCAGCACTTTTGAATATTAGAAATATGCCGGCACCTTTTGGGTTCTGTAAGTGAAGGTAGTGGGCTGACTACAGTCACAGGGAAGGGCAGACGTAGTCGGCAAGTTGAGGAGCTCGTGCCTCATTGTATGGGGCAGCTGCTGCTCTGTCCCCATGCTAGAATGTGGTCAGATTTCCCAGAGAAGCCAGAAGTGTGGATGTAATATAAAAATATTACATCTTTAAATTTTTGTATTAAATATCTAGATTTTTTTAACCTTTTAAATGTTGGCAACTCCATCTGCTTACATTTGAAATGTTGTTGTAAGGCAAAGGAGCCTTATGAGGGGCTAGACACGTTCTGTATGTTGACCCACGTCTTGTTTGGGGTGTGTACATACCTAAACATTTATCATCCTGGTAGAGCGTAAGTAAAAATACAAAGCTGTACAATGAAAATATGTACAATCTACTACTTGTACATTATACCACAGTAAAAAAGGTTTACAAATTCTGCATGGCAATAATATACATGATAGTTGTTACCTCCGGAGGTGGAGACAGGGAAAAAACAGGGTTGGCCTCATGTATATTTCTAACATGCTTCTTTAAGGAGAGAGCTGAGCTGAAGCACACAGAGGAAGAGCTGTGTTGTCTCAGTGGTATCTAGGTGTCTCCCTTTATTCATTATCTGAATGTTTGAAGTATTTCATAATTTAGGCCTTTTTAAGAAAAATAAAGGCTATAGGTACTAATACTGCATGAACCAAACCAAACTCCTCAGAGGTCACTGAACCATTCTGTTGGTCTGTCTCCCTCCAGGACTGCACAGCCTTTTAAGTACAAATTTTGCTGTTCTGACCCAGGGCTCCTGCATCTTCAGTAAATAGCTGCTCTCCCTTTGCCACAAGTGTGATGTGACATCACCCCATCCCCTCAGCCCTGCTTCCCATATGACATTCATCACCAGAAATGTATTCTCAGTGCAGCTTCTGCTGTAGTAAATATAAAGTTTATAGGCCAGGCACAGTGGCTTACAGCTGTAATCCTACCACTTTGAGAGGTCAGGAGTTCGAGACTACCTTGGGCAACAAGGAGACACTCCATCTCTAAAAACAAATAAATTAGCCAGGTGTGGTGGTGGTGGGCACCTGTAGTCCCAGCTACTTTGGGAGGTTGAGGCAGGAAGCTAACCTGAGCCCAGGAGTTTGAGGTTGCTGTAAGCTTGGACACCTCTGCATTCTAGCTTGGGCAACAGAGTAAGACTCTGTCTCCAACACACATACATGCATAAATAAATAAAGTTTATATATTTACCCAAATTTGAAGACATTCTTTGATAGGTTCATGGTTTAGAGCCATCAGAGAAAGGGTTTCTCTGACCCTGAAAGCAATAAGCCTAGTGGGTAAACTCACTGGGTAGATGCCCGGCTTTTCCACTTACTAGGTACACGCCTTTGGGCGAGTTAGTCTCTAAGCTTCAATTTCTTCATGTTTAAAATAGGAATGATTATGATTATCATACCTATTTGGGGTTATGTGAAGATAGACATTTGCTGAGTGATTGGTGCATAACTATTCAGTAATCATTAACTATTAAGTAACTAACACTAGCTTGATTTTACTTTGAATGTCTTTTTTATGTCATCAATCAAGTATGAGGCCACAGTGTTACTAAATTTGTAGCTAACCACCAAGCCTCAAAGGGAAAATAGTTTTGATTCTCATTCAAGCAGCAACTGTGATCACACATTGTCCCAAGTGCAGAGGCAGGGAAAACTTGCTTCCTGCCTTCAAGGAACCAACCTGCTCTGTCCTCCAAGAAAGACCCCAAACTGCTACAGCAACCTCAAAGGAGAAGAGAGTGGCAGAATCTGCAGGCTGGTTCATTTCCTCTCGGCCTCAAGCCTCAGGGGTAGGGTGCCTGCCCGCCCCGGGACCGTGGCGTTGCCAGGGCAGCCTCCCTGTTGACACGCCAGGGTTGCTGTTTGGGGCTAATCCTCCAGGAGCTGCGCCCTGCTGGCAGCTCTGCAACCCAAAAAGGCCTTGCGCAATGACTACTGAAGCAATAAAGGATGAACACAGATCCGAGAAAATTCACGCCCTACAGGAATACGATTTTGGCTACTTTTAAGTTGGTGTTTCTTTGTCTTTTAAGCCACAGCATTAAGTTTCTGTCTGAAAATCCGGTTCCCTGGAATTCCGGTTCTCTGGTAAATCACTGAGATACTCTTGGTGCCTGACATGGGGGCGAGGAGCCAATCACCCCCTGGCCCAGTCCATTTTCTGCGTGGGTCTTTCCTCACATTTCAGGAGGTGTAGTCTTAGAGCATTTCTGCTGTCACCATTCAGACCCTCAGAAATCTCCTGGGCCCCCTTTGCCTTCCACTAGTTTAAAAATCCTGTATCATACATCACTGTGGTCCGCCTTGCAGGGCTTGGAATCATCTTGAAACTGCTCACCCTCCTCTCAGTTCTATGTCACTAAGGTCCTTTATGCTCTATCCCAGTGCAGCTACTCCCAGCCCTCCCTGGATCAAAACAGCATCCTGGAATGGAAGAGGTGAGAGCATGATCGTGTTCTAACAGTCACCTTGAGTTTGTTCTAAGCATAGTGCAGTATGAATCAGACGGCAGCAGACACCATCTCTCTAACCCCCCGCCCCTCACTTAGGCCCATGCAGAGCTCTTCCACTCTGCTGCCAAAATATTCTTTCCAAAACGCAAGTCTGGTGCCAGCTCTCTACTTAAAATCCTTTAATACTGACCCCCACCTACCATTTCCAGAATAAGTGTTTGACCGTCAAATAGCACTGCCAGAGTATCTGCATTGTCAAGAAAGGCCAGAAGTTTGGGTTTTTATGTGAATCCCCCTATATTTTGTACTTTTTAAGTTATGATATTTTATACGTTAAATTATAAAAACATTGCAATAAGTCTCTCACCTACTTCTGCCCCTAAGTCCCTATCTGAAGAGGCCCTGCTGTTAACCAGCTTCTTCTATTGCCCTTCCATCTCTCTCTCTCTCTCTCACACACACTCACATACACACACACACACACACACACACACACACACCGTTTCTTTTTCATACAGATGGTAGCCAATTCAATTATTTATTAATTTTAATTTTTTTTTAAGAGACAAGAGTCTCTAGGGTCTTGCTCTGTCATCCTTGCTGGTGTGCAGTGGTGTCACTGCAGCTCTCTGCAAGCTTGAATTTCAGGGTTCAAGGGATCCTCCCACCTCAGCCTGAGTAACTAGGACTATAAGTATGTGCCAACACACTCAGCTAATAGCCATTTTTTTTTTTGAGACAGAGCCTCAAGCTATCCCCCTGGGTAGAGTGCCGTGGCATCACAGCTCACAGCAACCTCCAACTCCTGGGCTCAAGCGAGTCTCCTGCCTCAGCCTCCCAAGTAACTGGGACCACAGGTGCCTGCCACAATGCCTGGCTATTTTTTTTTTTTTTTGGTTGCAGCCATCATTGTTTTTTTGGTGGGCCCGGGCTGGATTTGAACCCACCACCTTAGGTGTATGCGGCTGGCGCCTTTGCCACTTGAGCCACAGGCTCCGAGCCTTAATAGCCATTTTTTAAATGTTGTTGTAAAGTTTTAAAACCTCGAAGGTCAAACAAAACACTTTTGCATCCAAGATTATAAATCTAATGTGCCTTATGACCCATTGACTGAAAGTTCCCTGAAGCCAGGGGACTTTGTCCTGGCATCCCCTTTGACTCCTAGCACAATGCCTTGCACACAGCTGGCACTCAATAAGTACACTGCCCATCCAGGGAAACATTTTTAAGCACCAACTCTGTGCCTAACACTACCTCCCAGGGACTACTAAGTGAACTGTGATACAACCTCCGAGAGGACACACGGGAGCAGTGAAGTCTCAAGTCCCAGGCAAACACAACACAATGCTTAGAACTTGGCCATCCCCAATTTTCTGGGTCACCTAAGTTTACAACAAATGGACAAGAAGAGCAGATCACTCTCTGTTCTCCAGCCTGGCCTCCTGGGGTGTCTGCTCGAGCCGATGGCCTAAGCCCCAGCAGTGTGCTGAGACCAGAAAACCCAGGCCAGCTGTCATTCCCAAGGGCAGAGTTTCCATTTCTTGCCCTCTGCCAGGGCAAGGCAAGCCAGGGCAGAACAGAAAGCACAGGCGTGGGCAGAGCCTGCTGACTGTCCCCGGGTGCTGGGCGGGGTGGGGCTGGGCTGGGCTGGGCACAGTGAGTAAGGGCCTTCAAGTTTCGTCATGTTGGGAGAAGACTCAGCGCTCGGGTGGTTTTGGAATCTCCTGGCATAGATTCTATTTGCTTACTCACCTGAATCCTGACACCAACAGCACCGTGTGCACAGGTCACTTTGCCCTATTGGTCAGCATGCTCCATGGCTGGGGTACAATGGGACATTTTCAGTTCATGAGGTGGACCCCACTGCGGAAATGTAACAAACTCGTCTGACCACCTTTCTCTCTCCCATCCTCTGAGACAGGGATTTCCAATCCTGCTCTGCGGTGACACAGGACAGGTGAGTTTTGTCAGCAGCTCACAATGTCCCTGGAACTGTCCTGTGACATCACCCCTTTCTTTCCCACTCAAAACAGCATCCTGGAATGGAAGGGATGAGAGCATGATCGTGTTCTAAGAGTCACCTTGAATTTCTTCTAAGTGTAGTGCAGTATGAATCTTAATCCCAAAACTCAAGTGGGTAAGACTGGTCATATTTTTTTTTTGTTTTCTTCTTTATTATTTCAAGCTATCCTGGGCTTGGAGCCCTCATCCTTTGGGTTGGCAGAAAAATTATATTGGTGGTGAGAGCACAGGGAAGGTTCTCCCCTTACCTGGGGATGTGTGAAAATCCAGGTTACCTGGTACCTAGAAAATAGGGACAGGACCAAGGCCGTTGTGGATATTCCCAGGCCTCCAACCAGTGTCCTCCTTCAGGGAAGGAAGCCTGCGACAGCTTCCTGTCCAATCGGAGGCATGAGAACCCTAAGCAAGGTCCTAACCCTATGAGAGACCCCACAAAGCCTCTCCACAGAAGTCCTGCCATCCTTCCACCTGTCCTGGGACTGTCACAGAGGGCCACTCATCCCCCATCCCTTCCCGGCTTCAGGATTCTAGAAGACACAACCCAGATTGTCTGCACAAACAGCTTCTGCATTCAGCCCCCAAAACAAACCTCCCCGAGGCAAGCCTGGTTTCCTGCTTGGAAAGAAGAAATGAAATACAGGAAAAACAAAACCCACACTAACAGCTCAATACGCTACCCTGCCACCTCATTTCTATTAGAATTAACTAGTCTTATCTCACAAATCTCAGCATAGGCACAAATTCAGCACTTGTCACAAATGACTTGTGCCACACACCCCCGCTTCTGTAACCCCCACCACTGCTTTGCTTTAAAATAGAGGGAAAAAAAAAAAGCATGGAGGAATACTCTGTCCTCACCCTTGCTTTGTTTCTTTCATTCACTGATTATCCCCGGAATGAAAAATAAAGACCATTCTCCCTGAGGGAGCAATTTCTAGCCAAGAAGATTATCAGAACGTTGCCCAATGCCCCAATTAACTATACCAAACGCAGTCAGTGATGAAAGTGGAAGCATCAGCTTATTATAATTAGACATCACTGATTCACATGGAATTTATAAGACCATTTCTATTACTAAAAGTATCCTCTCCACTTAATTAGCACTTTCTTAAAAACATCCTTAGTTTTTCATTCTAATGTGACTAGGATAGTATCACTGAACCAGAGAGCAGTGGCATCTGGTCTGTGAGCCATCTGAGTCAATAATATGCCAACTAACTAGAGAAAAACAGAGTTAAATTCAGGCGGCGCCTGTGGTTCAGTGAGTAGGGCACCGGCCCCATATACCAAGGGTGGCGGATTCAAACCCAGCCCCGGCCAAACTGCAACAAAAAATAGCCGAGCATTGTGGCTGGTGCCTGTAGTCCCAGCTACTCAGGAGGCTGAGGCAAGAGAATTGCCTAAGCCCAAGAGCTGGAGGTTGCTATGAGCTGTGACACCATGGCACTCTAGGGAGGGCAACAAAGCGAGACTCTGTCTCTAAAATAAAATAAAAACAACAACAACAAAAAAGAGTTAAATTCATGAAGAGGAAAAGGACGGGGGAGAAGAGGGGAGGGAGCTCAGTAAGCTCCCACCTGACCAGTACAATGTAGGGGTATGTGCCACTCCTCCTGGGTAAAGGACTCAACGAACACTTGGATACTACCGAACAAATGCAAACAATGTAACCTAACTATACATGCCTTTATAGTATTAATCTGAAATTTAAAAAAATACAGCACATATTTGTACATTAAAAAATAATATGGCAGGATCAGGCACAGTGGCTCACACCTGCAATCCTAGCACTTTGGGAGGTCAAGGCCAGTGGATTGCCTGAGCTCATGATCAAGACCAGCCTGAGCCAGAGTGAGTCCCTGTCTCTAAAAATAGCTAGTTTAAGACTACCCTGGGCATTAAGGAGACACTTCATCTCTAAAAATAAATAAGTAAATAATCCAGGTGTGGTGGTGGTGGGTGCCTATTGCCCCAGCTACTTGGGAGGCTGAACCAAGAAAATCACTTGAGCCCAAGAGTTTAAGGTTGCTGTGAACTATGACGCCATAGCACTCTACCAAGTTTGACAAAATGAGACTCTGTCTCAAAAAAGAAAAAGAAAAATATATATGTATATATATAGCAATCAGTTTTTTAAAGATCACTGCCTTTTTACATTATTATATATAATATTTGATCAAGCACCTGAAGTAGTAAGTTGAGAATTTGAGTTTTGAGTTCTTCGGGAATTTTATCACAGCTGTGTATTAAGTAGGACCTTAGAGACTGGGCCCTGGGCTGGTTTTGCAACTGATACCACAGCTAGAACATGTGACTGGCCATCCTCAGCCCCTGCTAGAAGCAATGACTACTTTCCAGGACAGAATCTTGTCTGTCTAAAGGAGCCCATGATGAACAGACATGTATACCAAATAAATATAAATGTAAACCAAAACCAGAAATCATTTTCACCTATCAGGTGGACATAGATTAAAATATGGATAATAAGTGTGGGTGAACTTGTGGGCAAACAGTAGACTCATAAATCATTGATGGGAGTAACCATGTATCAGTATATTAGTGGGTAATTTGCCAATGTCTATGCAAAATTTTCAGTGCTCATGCCCTTTCTCCTAGCAGTTCCTTTGCTAAAAAATTTCCATACAAATATATTAAAAATTGTATACCAAAATAAATGTACAAGGATGTTTCCTGAATAATTGGTTGCAAAAGCAACAAACCAGAAACCAATTAAATGTTTCACCAGAGATTAAACACAGTATAGGATAGCACTATGATGGAATTATGTCACCATTTAAAAGAATATGGTCAATCTTGCATGCTAAGAAAAAAATCCCTCCAAGACATAATATTAAATAAAAAAAGGAGCATATAAAATGCTGACATTGATTGCATTAATGTACAAAGCTATGATTTAATTTAAAAAAAGAAAATGATAAAAAAAATTTTTAAAAAATGCTGATATTCTTTTTTCTGGCAGGATACACAAAATATTGCTGACATGGTTATTTTTCCTAAATATACATACATTCTAAAAAAGTTACAGTACCTGATCTATCCAAGGGGCAGATAATTTCCCCCCCTTTCTTTGTACTTCTGGCATTAAAAAAGTATTTCCTTAAAAGAATGATGCTGTATTTATGTAAAAGTTGAAAGATGTATGTAAGAGATTGTATTTTCCAAAATGGCCAGGGCAATATTCCCAGTCCTACATGCCCTTCCAGAACCTCACTACTCCCCATTGGGAGGACAAGTTTATCCCTTCCTCTTGAATCTGGGTGGGACTTTGTGATAGCCTCAATCATCAGAATGCTGTGGCTTCTGAGGCTATGCAAAAATGGCCTTATGTGGCTTCCATGTGGCTCTCGCTCTCTCTTGGAGTGCCTGCCCTGGAAATCCAGCCACCATGATGTGAGGAGTCCCACCTACCAACAGTTCAGTGGTTTTGAGTATGTTCACAGAATTGGGCAAACATTGCCACTATCGAATTCCAGAACATATACATCATCCCAAAAAGGATGTACCAACCAGTTCCCACACACCCCAGGCCTGGAACGCTTATCTCCTTTTCATCTCTATGAACTTGTGTATTTTCTGAACATTCATATAAATGGAACTGCACATGTGGCCCTTTGTGTCTAGCTCCTAGCACAATGCCTTCAAGGCTCTTCATGATGTGTGTATCAATACTGAATTCCTTGCATGGGTGAATAATACTCCACTGTATGGATATCTCACTTTTTTGCTTATCCATTCATCAGGTGGCAGACATTTGGGTTGTTCCCACTTTTTGGTTGTTAGGAGTAATCTTACCATGCACACGTGTACCTGGTTTTTGTGTGGATATGTTTTCAACTCTCTTGTGTTCAAGTACTTTTAAGTCACCTAAGTATTAAATGATAAATACATAATTATTAAATGATACTGGATAATAATAAATGATAAACAATTAATTCTTATTCATTAAAGCAGACTCCCTAAGAGAAGAAACCTGTTTCTTCATGGTAATTCACATTCATTAAGGACCACTGGTAATAATACAAAGAAGAAAAACCAAAGTAATAAAAAAGCACAATTTAAAATCCAGATTTTTCACTAATTCACACAAACCTTTACCCAATGAGTCTGAATTAATGAGACAGCAATTTGCTGTCTCTATATAAAAAGAGAGCTATTATGTGGTCTTCAAAATTCCTCTTTATAGTCCAAAATGAAAACCTATCATTTCATTTTAATTTTTTTTGAGACAGAATCTCACTCTGTGGCCCTGGGTAGAGTGCTGCAGTGTTAGCAGCAGCAACCTCAAACTCTTGGGCTCAAGCAATTCTCTTGCCTCAGTTTTTCTATTTTTAGTTGAGACAGGGTCTCACTCTTGCTCAGGCTGGTCTCCAACTCCTGAGCTCAAATAGTTCCCCTGCCTCAGTCTTCCAGAGTGCTAGAATTATAGGTGTGAACTACTGTGCATGGCAAAAACCTATCATTTTAATTTGACATATAGGGAGCGACTTGAGCCTCTTCAGGATTTGGGGTTTGTTGTAGAATTGTGAACACAGAACTTTGTGCTATGCTATGACTTAACCTGTCTGGGTTTATTTAATAAGTGCAATAGAGGTTAGCAGATGATAGATTGTAAAAGTTTAATAGAAACAGACTGAATGTGTTTAAAACTCCAGATGACAATGAAAACCTACTTACATGGGTGTTTAAGCTCACATTGAAAGCCTGAGACCCCCACCCCCACCCCCCAGGAGAACAGCATGCAGATAAGAACCACCTCCCTTCAGGACAGTCCTGCTTTCCCCCAGTGCCTGCTGCCAGCATCTCCAGCAAGCCTCGTGTCCTTCCAGTGTGCCTGTGTCACGTAAATGTAGTAAGGAAAGAATGAGGTGCTTCTTTGGGGCAACTGTTGTCGAGGCCACTTGGGGGGTTGGGGAAAAGAAACCACATTAATGAGAAACCGTAGATGCTTTTACCAGTGGAAAATTACAAGTTAGCTTGGTTTCAATCCTTGGCACCAAGTCTTGGGTTCCTCATCCTGGAGCAGACTCCTTTCCACTCGGCTTTCTCTCAGTCAGTGTCCTGGCACATCATCAGACGGGAACATAATGAGAAAGAAGTGTCTCATGGGGATGAGCAGCACCGGTAGCTGACCAGATGGGGACAATCACAGATATTCAAACAAAGTGTTGACCAGACAGTAGCACTACTTGTCACCTTGCCTACATAAACTGTATGTGGGGTTCAGACCTCCCAAAACACATGTACACCAAGAGGGCTGGAGAACATTTGTTGCTTCCTCCTTTTCAGGACAACCCTCTGGCTGGTCTTCAGTAATAAGCAGTGCCCAACTGTAGTTACCCCCGAGTTTCCCAAGTGCTCCTGTATCATCTCAGAATCCCGATATTACTGCAGAAGAGGCCTACCTTATTCCCGGTTTATGTACGATTCAGGTTATGTGAGTGTAGGGTGGGCAGTGACAAACGGCTTTATAATTTTTATAGAAACATGTAGTTTAAAAAGAGAGCTTACCTTCCAGAGGCAAGAGGTGTGCCGCTTTGGTGAGCATTTCTAGCAATCTGTTCTATGTGTACCATTATTCACGCAGCATTTCCCAAGCATGTTTGTGACAAGGGTGTTAATCTGTGTTCACCCGGAAGCTGAGCCCGAGACAGACTGGGAAGCGAGAGATGCACGGGAAGGTGAAGCAAACAGGAACGGGAGCCAGGCGGGTGCCTCAGGCAGGGCCAGGTTGGCGATTGTCAAGTGAGCTGCCACTGTGGGAGGGCGGCTCTTCATCTCACAGAGAGTCTAGAGAAGTGGGGACCCTGTGCCTTAGTGTGCCTTCGCAGTATCGCACTTGCAAGGGCAGGGAGCTGAAGTCCTCGTACCCCAGGTGCTGCTGGCTCAGGCTGCTCCCAGGGTGAACACTGTGTGCGTCCAGCCAGCACAGCTTTGTAAGGTGTCAGAGAAAGGCCCAGGAAAGAGGCAGAGCCTAGCCGCTGGAAGGCAGCCAGGCGCACGCACAGCAGTGATACAGGGTCTGGGGACACAGAAAGAAAAAAAATTCTGCCCTCATGGAGTATTCTTTTCGATGGGGGAGACAGAAAATAAATAGGGCAAGTAAGAAACCTATGGAGTATGTTACCAGTATCGAGTACTGTGGAAGGAAATTAGGGGAGTTCTGGGAAGAGGGAGAAGAGCTGGGTTATAATCAGCCAGAGGGACGAGGGCCAGCCTCACTGAGAAGTGACACTAAAGACCCAGAAGAAAGGGGAGAGGAAGGAACATCACATGGTTATGTTAGAAGAATGGTTAGGTGCACAGGCCCCAAGGGAGGAACGTGAGGAGCAGGGCACAGCAGGAGGGCCAGGCAGAGGGCTGCCCTGCTCACCCTGCCTGACGCCCCCAAGCATGGGTGACAACTGGATGGCTGCCACACAGAGAATGTCCCAAAGAGGGACTAGACAGAAGCAGGGGAGATTTGTCAGGAGGTGACTGTGATACTTGGGTGGGGATGGGAGGCAGGGGAGGGAGAAGAGTTAAGATTCTAGAAATGTTTTTGTTATTGTTGTTTTTTGAGACAGAGTCTCACTATGTTGCCCTTGATAGAGTGCTGTGGCTCACGGCAACCTCAAACTCTTGGGCTTAAGCAATTCTCTTGCCTCAGCCTCCCAAGTAGCTGGGACTACAGGCGCCTGCCACAATGCCCACCTATTTTTTTGTTGCAGTTGTCATTGCTGTTTAGCTGGCCCAGGCCAGGTTTGAACCTGCCACCCTCGGTGTATGTGGCTGGTGCCGTAACCACTGTGCTACGGGCTCTGAGCCTAGAAATATTTTTTAATTTTAATTTCAATTTTGTATTAGAGACGGGAGTCTGGCTATGTTGCTCAAGCTGGACTCAAACTCCTGGGCTCAAGTGATTTTCTCACCTCAGCCTCTCAAATACCTGGGACTAGAGGCATGTGCCACCATGCCTGGCTATATTGTAGAAAAATTATTATAGTAGGGCCAAGATGATTTGCAGATTGGTTGTGAGGTATGAGAGAAAAAACTGAGTTGACGGACTGATGACTGAGCAAATGGAAAACGGAGTTCCCTTTTCCTGAATCAGGGAAAAATGCAGGAGTAAGTCTGGGGTCAGGGGTGACTGGAGCCTGGTGCTGGGCCTATTGGATCTATCAGACCCCTGAGTGGAGACACCAGTAGGAAGTAGGATATAGGGGCCCGCAGCTCAGAGGAGAGGCCTCATCTGGATGTGAGATGAGGAATGTGACAGCACAAAGATGGTATGACCTATGAGGTCGGCTGAGACCCCCAAGGGAGCAAGCCACAGAGAATAGACGTCTGGCCCTCAGGAGGTGGAACATGGAGCAAGGGGGCCTGGGAAGAGTGCAGTGTCCTGAAAACTAAGTGCAGAAAATATTTCTGCGGGTGAGGGAGCAGTTAACTTTGTTGTTTGTGTACACATGTGCTACATTATAAACATGTACATACAGAAACACTCTATGTAGATACAGACATACACACACAGGGAGCTTCAGATCAACAGTTTTATACCATATAAGCAATCTACAACTTGGTTTCCTTTTCACTGTCCAGGGTCACCATACACAGGAAAATTAACAAATCATATTATATTTTACATATATTTTAAAATATTTATTTAACGACATATAGAAAAATATTCTGTAAATATTTTGTAATGAATATTTTGTAAATAAAGATACATTTAGCTACAATTTCCCACTTTCCCTATGTAGGTATGTACAACGACCTCTGGGACACCCCATATCTGTTGGGAACACAAACTGAGTGAGAAGGACGATACTATCTGTCTGCTCCACCACTTTAGAGGCTGCCTAGCATTTCATTGTGCACATGAACCACAGTTAACTTTTCCCATATAGATATATACTTTCCCCAGTTATAGAATTCTGCATTACTTGGCAATGGGTGTTGTGTGCAATCGTCCTTTCACAACTTGTGTGGTGACTCCTTGAAATGACCCCGCAGGAGTGGAGTTGCTATGTACAAGGATATGCCCTTTTCACATGGATTCTAGACTCCTTCCGGGGCAGCTCCACTACTCAAAGATACTTTCAATATGGAGCAGCTCCTGACCTCAAGGAAGAATGGCTGGGACACCATTCCTGGCAGACCCTATTCTCCAGGGCCCTCTGAACTCAGGGAAGACACAGAACAGCTATCTGCATAGTCACTGTTAGAAACCAGCAAAGGTTTAGGTCATCAGAAGTCTCTGATAGGAAGTAATCTGCCTAGCTCATAGCCTGACACACTGAGCTGTGGTTGACTTCGGAGTGGAAAAACCATCCCATTTCCATGCAGAAGGGAGCAGCTCTCCAGGCCCACAGGACCGCCAGTGAGCCTGATGTCTACTACATCAACAGTAAACGCAGCAAAGACAGAGTCTTCTGTGAAATGACTGTAATTAAGACTCCAAGTCTTTCCCCACCATTTATTTTCGCTGGCTGGATCTGTCATTTTGCTGTTAGAACAAGTCTACTACATACCTCAGATGTTTTTCCTTTACCTTGTCATTCGGAGCAAAAGCATGACTCCATCACCTGTCTGGGCGCATACTGAGTCTTCGTCTGGATGGTGTCAGCACGTCCTGCACACTCAGCAGCAACCTTGAAAATAACATCTTCTGCCTGCCAGGAGGTTGGCTGACAGCCTCTGTGATCTCCAAGGGCACTAAGGGATGATGTGCTCAGTCACACACCTCTGAAGTGCAGGGAAATGTACGGAGACAACTTTTGATTCAGAGGGAAATAAAGGGAAAATGACAAACCCAGAGCCAGATCTTGGCTCCCTGTTTATTTCTGTCCCTGGTAAGTCTGTAAAGGACATCACCCTGGGCTATGGGCCTCGCTGTTTTAGCCACAGAAACCATAGGCAGGGAGTACTTCCTTACACCAATTCTCAACTATGAGGGGAGGCCCACAGAAATGTCTCTGATGACCTATAGTTTTAAAAAGTTTACAATCATGTGGTCTGGCAGTGTGTGCTTCAGTTCCTGCAGCGTGTGGGTCTGTGTCTGCGCTGTCCCTCCCTCCGCCAGTCTGGCCTCCACACGCACATGCTGAGGAAGCTGCCAACACCTCCCCATTCTGCTGTCAGTGATGGCCAGGCCAGCCAGAAGGTCCACAGGGAGGGTTTTCTTGTATGTCATGGTGAGATCAGTCTCCGTCTTCCAGGGACATAGCAAGTAGAAGGCAGTCAATAGCACTGATGTCAAAGCCCATTCCCTGAATGACTGCATTTCGCAATTTATCATGAGGAAACTGCCTTCAGACATCTAAACCCCTGCGTGATGTTTAAAATAAGAGCCATCTCATCTTTCTTGTCTGCATGTGCTGTCTGCAGGCCTCTGCTTAGAATGCTATGTAGTGGTGCTCCATTGTGCTGACGATGTCACTCTGGTTCTCCAGGAGCTCCAGAACCTGCCGTAGCACAGCCTCACTCAGGCCCGGGAGGACACTCAGGCGAGCACAGGCCAAGATGTGCAGGAAGTGGCAGCCCTTTTCCACGTCTGTGGGAAAAAGGAAAGTGGCTGAGCATGTACATAAGTGTCAGACCCTTTTCTGTCCCCTCCTGCCACACCTCCTGAATTCGCACCTGCATTTTGACAAGATCCTCAGATGATTCTGATGTGCATTAAAGTCTAAGATACAGGCTTGGCGCCTGTGGCTCAATCAGCTAAGGCACCAGCCACGTACGCCTAAGGTGGCGGGTTCGAATCCCCAGCCTGGGCCCGCCAAACAACAATGATGGCTGCAACCAAAAAATGTCCGGGCGTTGTGGCGGGCGCCTGTGGTCCCAGCTACTTGGGAGGCTGAGACAGGAGACTCGCTTGAGCCCAGGAGTTGGAGGTTGCTATGAGCTGTGATGCCATGGCACTCTACCCAGGGGGATAGCTTGAGGCTCCGTCTCAAAATAAAATAAAATAAAATAAAATTCTTTCTTGTTTCTAGGAGACCCAGGTAGGAGGCTCTTGCAATGGTCTCCACAGGAAGTAATGGGGCCCAGGCAGGGAGAAGCCAGAGGGGAGAAATGA
Organism: Galagoides demidoff; assembly: GCA_963574575.1. Classification (NCBI taxonomy): domain Eukaryota; kingdom Metazoa; phylum Chordata; class Mammalia; order Primates; family Galagidae; genus Galagoides; species Galagoides demidoff. Next base: position 53,300 of record CAUYQV010011102.1, on the reverse strand, counting down.
CCCAGAAATTACACTGATGGATCCCAGAAACTGTCTAGATTGGGGTTAGGTGACATGAGGGCATGAGCAAAGCAGAGGAAATGGTTGTGGATGACCCTGGAATTTAAATCTGGAATGAGCAGGGGGTGGCCATTCTACTACCACCAACCAACAGAAGAATCTTTGCGTAATGTCTACTCAGAAACTTTCCAGGAACCCCTCAGCTTCTGCCTGGAGCTTCCCTCTAAATTTTCAGGACCTGAGGGTTCATGCGTGTGCCCTAACCCCTGACGTGGAAAGCAGATATTTACACGGGATTGGGTTATTATTGTTCTTATGGGCTTTAGCCAGAACTTGAATTATGACATCGACAGGGGCTTCACACACACAGCCCATCACTTCCCCTTCCCTGGGACTCTGAAGACCATCTACAGCGGACAGTTGTGGGTTAGGCTTTTCCTTTTGTTTTTCACTCTTTAGAACTTTCCCACCTCTCTCCCTCTGGTGGAGCTACCTCCCTGTCCCCTTTTCCCAGGTGGCTGCACTGACCATCACAGCGTGGGACGCTGTGGCCCAGCTGGCTTGGGAATGACAGCCACTTTGCTGGCAGAGGCAGGACCACAGTTGAGAGGCCTGGCAGGCTCTCCACAGGTGGAATTGGCAAGAAGCTCGTGTCCTCTCTGCCACTTCCCACCGAAGGTTGCCTTTGGGGCACAAGGTTAATTTGAACATGGTTTTTCATCATCCGGCACAGCCTCACTGGGCCTCTCGTGTTCAGCAGTTTAACTGAGCTCAGTACTTCTGAAGCACTTATCCCTGTTAGACAAGCCCTTGCTGACGAAAGCTGAAAGATGGAATGTTTTCTCTGACTTAAATGGGACTGTGCTGCACTCATGGGCAATGGCTCAGGACATGCAGATCTATAATGGTCACAGTGAAGCGTGTGGACCTGGAGGTCAGACACCTGGAATCAAAGCCCCGCCTTGCCATTTACTAGTGTTGTGACCTTGGGCACAACCATTTAACCTCTCTGTAGCTCAGTTTCTTTGTCTGTGAAATGGGTATCATCAAAATAACCATGCCCAGAGTTATTAGGAGCATTGCATGCAATGACCCAGATAAAGCAGTTAGCGCTTAGCACACTGTAACCCCCACATAGTGGGATTTTTGATTCCCCAACTTGCAGACCCCTTTGGTAGAGTGAATAATTCTAACAGCCATCTGATTCCCAGGTCAAGTTTTAGGGTTCCTATTCCCATGGGTTTCCTATTCCTTTTTTACATTCATGAAATTTCATTTTCTTTAAAATGTATCTGTCTCTAGAAATGCTTAGTAATAGCTTTGCTTTTCTTGCTCTTTACTGTGGGTACATTTTTTTTTATTGTGGCAAAATACAAAGAATACAGACTTTAGCGTTAGTGATACTTAGTGCATTCACAGTGTTGTGTGAGCATCACCACTCTCTAGGTCCAGAACGTTTTCACCCCCTAAAAAGAGACCCTAAACTCATTAGCACGCACTCCACGACCGCCACCCTCCACCCTGAGTCCCCTGCCCCCTCAAATCTACTTTCTGTCTCTGTGGATTTGCCGATTCTGAATGTCTCCTATAAATGGAATGCTTCTGACATTCTTCCTTTTTTTCTTTTTTTGAGACATAGTCTCCCTATGTTGTCCTCAGTAGAGTGTGTGGCATCACAGCTCACAGCAACCTCAAACTCCTGGGCTTAAGCAATTCTCTTGCCTCAGCCTCCCAAGTAGCTGGGACTACAGGCACCTGCCACAATGCCTGGTTATTTTTTTGTTGCAGTTGTCATTGTTGTTTAGTAGACCTGGGTGAGGTTCAAACCTGCCACCCTTGGTGTATATGGCAGGCGCCGTAACCACTGTGCTATGGGCGCTGAGCTGCTTCTGTCGAGTTTCTTTCCCACTTGGAGCAGTAAGCTCAGTGGTCAACAGCACACCTCCAGAGTCAGGATCCTCACCTTGAACGCAAGCCCCAGCTCTGCAATACCGGCCCTATTGGTGGGTGATTTCACATTTCTACAACTCAATTGTCTTCCCTAAAAAACAAGGATGATCATCTCAGGATGCTCACCCAGGGCTGTGTGAGGAATAAACGAGATGACATGTGACCAGTGCACTGTCAGTGATTATTAATATTATTTTCAATTATAGCACACCAGTAATGCGGGCTCATTGAAAAAGATTTTGAAAGCGCAGGCATGTATAAATAAGGAAAGAAAATCACCCTAGTGCCCCACCACACTGCCAGTGGAAGGTCTGTGGCCACAGCCGCGCCTTAGCACCAGCCAGTGGCGGCTGCTGTCGCAACAGGAGCCAGAGGTATGTGGCCAGAGCACCAGCTTTGGAGCCGGCCACACCCGAGCCTGCCTCTCTGCCGTCTGCCTCCCTGATGACCTTGGACAACTCACTTGACTCAGCTGAGCCCTATTTCTTCATCCATCATAGTCAATGGGGAACATCTCCTTCCTAAGATTGATGTGGGAATTTAAAAGGGTTCAATGTTAAACACCTGACCTGCAGCAGGGTCTCGACAGCCAGAGGCGTGAATGGATCCCAGAGAAAGCAGCGCTGGAGAAGAGCCATTCAAGTCACAGGCACCAATCACAGTGGCTGTGCAGAAGCAAGAGAGAAGGGGGAGCCCTCAAGGGCAAGGTTAGAGAGGCAAGGAAGGACTCTGCCTGCAGGGAGAAGGTGCTGAGCACGGTAGGGTTGGGGGCTGTTTTATCCCCTCCACCACCATCACCCTGGGCTGCTCCCTTCCCACTATCTCATTCACTCTTCTCCAGGTCCCCGTGCTCGTGCTCGCAGGAAGGTGGCCTGTGGGTGGTGCCGAAGATTTAGAAGTCGTGAGAATAATAACAACAAAAGCAATAGTAATAGCTGGCATTTTTATGGAGGGTTGCTGTGTGCCAGGCATCAAGCCAAGCCCTTTCTCACTTCCTCCTCCACTCCAAGGGGGTGTGGAGGGGGCCGGGGAAGTTCTGCTATAATAGCTGTGTGGTGAGGATGGAGACTGCAGAGGGGCTGCCTGTGTGCTGACGTGGTGGCATGCCTGTCTCCACCAGACCCCGGCTCTCCCAGCCACAGCGCCTTGGAATCTGGGGAGCTACACGCTTCTGGGAAAGGAGCAGCATAAAAGGCAAACAGGTAGAGTTCTGTGTTCAATTCAGAAGATTCTGGAGAGTAATAGACCAGTTTCCCTCAAGGATCAGGACCTACTCTATGAAACCCCAACTCACAGGCCAAAGCTGCATGCTTTTTGCAGAAGGGTCGAACAAGGCCACCTGGGCTCAGAATATGCCAAACTTCGTTTAAATGTAAATGTGTCCCTTAAAGCACAGGGGAGGTGAAACAGGCTGAGGTCGCTGGAAGTCGGACTCCTGTCTGTAGGTGTCCCAGACCATGTAAATCATTGACAATAATGATACTGCAGTTTGCTCCATTAGAGAGACTATGATCACTCCTAGCACTTCTGTGAGCCCCAGATGACTTGGGGTAGTGCCATCTCTCTTACCATGCTGAGTTATACCAGATAGCAATACCTAGTTCTCTAGCTATACCAGAGGACTAGGCAAAACCAAGTCCCATCTCCCCACCACTACCTAGCTGTGTGACCTCATGCCAGTGGCTTAACCTCTCTGCGTTTCCATTTTCCAGATAGTGAGTGAGTTGGCCGGGAGAATCTAAATTCCCCTGGCTGTAAAATCCTTCTTCAGGCATTCTCACACAAACTTTTGGCATCAGCAAATGAGGCTGAAAGAAACTGTAGCCACATTCTCTTCTAGACTGAGCAAGGAACACCTTAGCCAGCAAAGCCTTGTGCAGGGGCTTCTTGAACTTGTGAAGGGAAATCAGCTGATTGACAGCTGTCACAAAAGTCCTAGAATCACTGCATATTTTTGGAAAAGGAAGAAGAATACTTTTGTAATGCCCCACATTTTTTCCCTCTTTTCTTTATTTTTTATTTATTTATTTAATTTTATTATTATTATTTTTTTTTTTTTTGCAGTTTTTGGCCGAGGCTGGGTTTGAACCTACCAGCTCCGCCATATGGGGCCAGCACCCTACTCCTTTGAGCCACAGGCACTGCCCTCCTCTTTTTTTTAACTTGAATTTTCACAGGTGGCCTTAGTAGGCTTTAGAACCAGCAGATCTAGTTGAGAACCCTGGTTCCTGCCAAAGTTACTCTCTGAACGTCAGTTTCCTCATCTGTAAAATGGGTATCCATACCTACCTGGAAATGTGAAAGATCAGCAGAAATTTATGTTGAGTGACACAGGGTACATTAAACATGAGTGCCTGCTTTTTTGCGCTATTCTCAAGACAAGACACCTGTGATTTTGCCTTTTATTCTCTGGTCTCTTTTAGGTTCTCTGGGACAAGGACAATTTTCTATTCTTGATAAACCCCAGTCCTGTACACGATACTTAGTGGAATCAATGAATTCATCAGTTAATGAAATGACTCCAGAGTTCACATCATTTCACATTTCATTGTTTCTCCCTTCCTCACAACCAACATCCCTTCAAGGTGGTCAGTTGAAACCTGTGTCCCTTGTAACCTTTCCTGCAAGTCTCCGAGACCACCCCTTTCTGAAGAGGATTCCTGTTTGCATCTCACTTGAGAACCCATGCATTTGTGTAAGCTGAGAACCCTGAGGCTCCAGACAACCCGGAGTGGACAGCAGAGTCCTGCCCCACTCAGAGCAAGAGCCACGCCTCCCCCCACAGGATAGTACCAGACAGACCCTTTCCACTTTGCACAAGTTCCTGGGAAACCACGTTGGTTTTTACATTCATGCTCCTAAAACATCATTGTAAGCCAATCAGATTTTAGTCCTGCCCTCTCCATGTACCAGACTAAGATGGGGGGAGGTGGTGAGAAAGGGGGTGGAGAAGTAGGTGGCAATTGAGGACAGAAATGTGTCTGAGAGGTAGGATGGGGAGGATCTGCTTTCTCAGGGAAGCTAAGGGTTTGCCCCCTACCCCCAAGGTGTCCTTATCCTGGGAGGGGACTGAAGAATCTATCTCATGCTCCTCCTGGCTCACCCCTCACTCTACCTGTGGACATATTAAAGCCACAGAATGAAGCCATCAAAACAGGCTATCCAGAAAAAAAGTCCACGAGCAGTCCGAGGGCTGGTTGCCTAGGAGGGTAGGCAAACTGCTCAAGGTGCAACCTCAGTTCCAGCAGGCTCAGAGCTCCCGGGGCAAGATGATGCCTGGTCCCTCTCTGAGCACTTGCTGAGTGAATAGATGGGGACGTGCAGGAATGAGGGAGAGAATGAGCAAATTGCAGCAGGGACAAACAAAACAGAGCCAGCTCTTCAGGTTTCTCTTCAAGTCACTGAGACTCTCCAGCGTGTGGCTTTTACAGTATCGAGTGCGAGGATCTGCGCTGAAGGTTCCCAGGCAGCGGTGAGGGCAATCTGTGGGCAAGGCCCAGGAGAGAAAGGCAGCAGGTGGGGCGGAGCCAGCTGCCCAGGCAGCAGATGGGACAGAAGTTGGAGGTGGGTGCAGCTGGATGACAGGAGAGGAGAAAGGGATTTGGTCAAGTGAGAGGAGAGAGGGGAACACACACATCTGGGGTCCCCATGTGGTGCGGGGCCCTGGGCCCAGTACCAGCCATATGCCATCATTTAATTCTTCCAAGAGCCCTGTGACGTCTGTATTACCACTTCCATTTTACGGAGAAGAAAACTGAGGCTCTAAGGAAACAAGAAACATAAAGGTCAAGAAGCAGGAGAGGGGTAGCGCTGAGAACCAAACCCAGGGGCTTTGCCAATTCCAAAGCCAACCTTCTTCCCATCTCCCAGTGCTGTCTTCCGGGGAAGAATTAGCATGGGAGACATATCGTCATCCCCAGGAACCCTCAGCCTCCTCCCAGCCAGCAGCCCCTCTACATCAATCCCCGAGTCCTGTGGACATCTTTTCCGAAGTAGATCCAGGGCCTAAACACTTCTCTCCATCCCTCACTCAGCCCCTACCCCCAGCCCCCAGCCCCTGTCACCTGGACCACAGCAGTAGTCCCCTCACAGACCACCCACCCCAACGCAGACGACTGTTCTTTCTGGAATGCAGACTGACATGTCACTGGCCTTCTCTGGGTCCCAGGAGCCCTGACTTGCCCATCAGCCCCGTGGGTCTCTCACTACTCTCCCTTCTGCAGTGGATTGGGTGGTGGTCCTCAAAACGATGTGGTCACATCCTAACAACCAGACCCTTGGAACGTGACCTTATTTGGGGAAAGGGTCTTTGCAGATGTAATTAAGTTCATTATCTTGATGTACAGAGATCATCTTTGATTATCCAGGTGAGTCCCAAATCCAGTGACAAGTGTTGATTAATAGGCAGAAGGAGATGAGACACAGAGTAGGAGGCCTCGTGGAGACAGAGGTGGAGATTGGAGTGATGGGGACACAAGTGGCAGTTGGGACCAGAAGCTAGAATTTAAGGGGCAAGGAAGGATTCTCCCATGGAGCCTCTGTCCTGCCAACATCTTAATTTTGGACTTCTTTTTTTTGCAGTTTTGGCTGGGGCCAAGCTTGAACCCACCACCCTCGGTATATGAGATCAGCGCCCTACTCCTTGAGCCACAGGTGCTGCCCAAATTTGGTCTTCTTGCCTCCAGACCAGTGACAGGATACTGTTGTCTTAAGCCACCGAGTTTGTGGGAATTTGTTAAGATAGCCCTGGGAAAAAAATCTACCTGCCCTCCCCCCTTACTGCCCCCAGTGCTCTGCCAGGTAGACTGAACAGAGAAAGATCAAACAGGTTCCTCAAATCTGCCTTGTTCTCTTCCCAGTCTTCTTGCTGATCTCTCTACTCAGAACACTCTTCCAACTCCTTATTTATAGGCTAAACTCTTATTCTCCTATCGCTTCCTCCAATAAGTCTCCTGCGCATCATCAGGCTGGGCCCCCTTTTACATGAGGTCCTACTTGCTGTGTACTTTGCTTTTATACCAGTGGGACGGTTTCTGATAATTTTGGTTTCATGGTTTTGTTAGCAGGTGGGAAGTTCCATGAGGCCAGGGACTGCTGTATCCTGTGAGTCAAGTGTGCAGTAATCACCTAATAAATATTTTCCTTTTACCTTATCACCGTTTTCCCACCCTCCCACACCCACCTCTCATTTGCTTTCCCTAAGCAGGAACCCAGGAATAGAACCTATTATTTACTTGCAAGTAAAATCTCCCTCTTCCACGCCTCAGCCCCTCAACTCTCTCTCCCGTTCTCTGTCTGCCTCTGGCAGGCTTCCCCTGTCATGTGAAGAAAGCCCGCCCATTTCCAGCAGGAAACACAGAAGTAAACTCATGAAGATGGGATGGAGACTGGAAACAGAGCAGGGGACAACTCTGACGTTATCACCTGAGGCCCTGTATCCATTCATACCCAAGGCCATTGCCACTTCAGATTGCTGGTTATGAGTTCATAGATTCCCTTCTTTCTCCAAGCTAGTCTGAGGTCGTTTTCTGTTACCTGAAAGGCATCAACTCCCCAGTCCTCGTTCCCCCTCTCAGAGGGAGTGGCTGAAATCTCTATTTCAGTGAGGAACTGAGGCTGCCACATGCTCACACAGCCATGAAGTAGTGGGCCAGAACCTGCACCCTGTCCATGAGGCAGGCAGGTGGAGAGAAAGAGCCACAAATGCTGGAGACAGCATCTTTCGTCTGTCCATAAAATCTCCGAGATACAAAGCACAATAATTGGAGCAGGAAAAGCAAGCACAAGGTCCAGAGTGCCTAAAATATCCATCTTTGTCTCCTACAATCTGTGACATCCTGAATCAATGCATCTCCACCTTGACCTTGAGGACCTAACTCTAATCAGGAGCTTCCTTCAATCTCTGACACATCATTCTTCTGATGACTTTGCAACTTTAGCAATAGGGAAATGAATACCTAGGGAGTGGTGAGCCACACACCCAACAACAGCCTGTGTTTGCCGTTTAAAACAAACACGTAGTCCTCTCCCTGAGGCTCAGCTTCTCCTCCAGGAGACAGATGTGTGTCAGGGCCGTGGTGCTGGAAGCACAGGAGAGGGTTAGTGCAGCTTTGTTGGAGCTAATACCCTGGTTGATGACCTGTAGGTGCTCAGGCTCTGAGGCCTCATTCACATTAGCCAACCACAGGGCTCTTGCCTCACTGATTCCTGAGTCCCCAGGTGGAGAGGACACATTTCCCACCTGCCGCAATGCAGGGATCTTCATTAACACAGCCTCTCTGCACATCCCAAACAAGGAGGAAATGTCTTCTTTGTGTGTGTGTGATCTGCTGTCTGACCAGCCCTGCCCCACCCGCAGGGCACCTGCCTTGGGTACTAAGTAGCTGAGAGGTAAGCTCAACCATGGAGTTCCATGGCTTCAGCAGGACCAGCCAGGTCAGGCTTTCGGAAAAATATAGATGAACGTGGCCCAAGATTATGAAATGACAAGGGAGGAAGATTAGATGTAACAAGTTAAATGAAAATTCATTAAAATTTTACAGTCCTTTAAAACACACAGTATTATTTCACTTAGCCATTTGGCCATAGATTATAAATGAAGTGTTGTTCGACCACAGGGAGAAAACATTATTTCCACTTCCAAGTGAATAATATTTTCCCACGGCTTGCCTTTCATTTTAATTGAGCAATGTCATGGGTCCCTGTTGTTTTGTCGGATCAACACCAGCCTCGTCTCAGGGAACCATCTCCCAGTCTCTTGGGAGCTGCCCACCTCCCCGCCCTCCGCCCCTGCACACACACATGTGCCCTCCACCGCCATGTGGCACCCCAGGGGACTGCCTGGAGGCACAATGGGCCACGCCCTTGGCACCGACCATTGGTCAAGAGAGGAGCACCTGATGCAAGCAGGCCAATCAGAGCCCTCGCCCAGGATTTGGGAACTGCAACTGACAAAAGAAGTCAGTCTCTCTCCGGGTGTCTGAAGATGAAGACATGTAAATGCAGAAGCAGTTGGCAGCCCTCTTCCACCATGTGGACTGAGGAATAGAAAATGCCAATCAGCAGAAAGAGAGTCAGCAGCTCGGAGGGGAGAGCACATCCAGACAGCCTTTGAGCTCCTACTTCTCGCTGCTTGAGAGGCCTATCTATATTCCTCTTTTGGATTCCCTGGAGTCCAAGTAGCCCTATAATAAAATTCTTTTTTGGCTTCCACTTGCTTAAGTTGGATTTCTCTTCCTTGAAACCCAAGAGTTTTAACTAATATGAGAACATAGTCCTATTTCAGTCTCACTTACATGCTAATCTTGAATTCCTCAACCCTTTTACTTTGTGACTTCAGCATGGAAAAAAAATCAAAGTGAAAATATTTGAGTTGGGCTCTTATGCAAATGAGTCGGCAATCATCCTCTTGGGCTCTTTCTTCACAGAACACTGGTGGAGGTTTCCTTTATACTGAAATGGGTTAAGTACATGCTTGAAATAAAGGGAAGGATGAGGTCCGTGGCCTGGCTGTGGATGGTGGGTGGTGGCACTTTTATGATGGCCACTATCAACTTGGTCTTGTGTGATTTGAATGTTCATTTGCAAGTGTGACGAGGTCTCTACCTGACTCAGATGACCTCTGCTCTTTAGGCCCTTCAGCAATCCATTCGGACACTCCACATCCCATGAACCACATCCATAGCAATGGTCTTTGGGGTGTCCCCTTCTGGTTGAAGCTGCCTTTCTACCAGAATTAGCCTTTTTGTAGGCAAGGTCCTGTCTTGGAAGGTGGCAGGGAGCTGTCCAACCAAGACTGGGAGGCAGCTGAACAGACAGAAAACCACTTTGCTAATAGGGCGAATGGGAATGACTCCCTGGCTAGGAGGCCTCTCAGGAGGGGTCTGTACTTGTTCCTTGCTAGTTAAAATCACCACCACCAACAAGAACAAAGGTGAGATCGTCCCCATCCCCTTTCTTAACAGCAGATGTCTACGGTTTTTAAAAAACATGGAACTAAATAAGCTCTTGCCTTCTATCGATTTAGGATCTCTGGGTTTCTCCAACTCAAAAATAAAAATTAACCCAAAACCCATTGGGCTTGACCAAAGGCAAGAAAGCACGGGGCTGCCATCCACAGGCATAAATGTAGTTAGATATTAAAACCCACAGGCTGGTGGACACGCTCCCCAGCCTGGCCCATGCCCTCCCTTTATCAGAGTGAGTGTGTCTTTGATCACAAGGAGCCTCAGAAGCCTGAGCAGCCTATTAGTCATCATTTCCACTCTATTTGGAAAGTATTTCTTTGTTCCCCGCCCAAGTTGGATCAGCATTTCAGTTAAACAGGTAAAAAAAAAAAAAAAACCCAAGAATTTGGAGCTGGAAAGAACCTTAAAGTCATTTACCCCAAAAGGTTTACTTTAAAAACGAAGAGATGAAGTCACTTGTTCAGGAATGCACAGCTAGTTAGCAGAGGACTTGAGGGCAGGACATGTCACCCCCTCACTCCCAGTCCCAGGCTCTCAGAAACAAGCGCTTTGCAGAACACTCCCAAGCCCTCACTCTGACCCTGACTGCTCCTGGGCAGCCCTGCCTGGGTCAAGTCTGTAGTCGTCCAAGAAATCAAGGGCCCTGGCTCTTCTACATCCTCCAGGGAGAAAGTTCCAAAGCGCTGGGGGCCGATGCGGCAGAGTTTTCAAAGGCCTGCAGCGGGAGCCCTGCTCACAGGGATGCTGTCCAGATGTCCTCATGTCCCCTCTGCACACACAAGCCTCACGCTGCTCCAGTCCACCCCCTCAAACCTCCACCCACCCCACGCAGCAGCAGAGCCGCACGAGGCTTCCCCAAGCCTCGGGCACACATTCAAAACACACCTAGGAATGCCTCCAAGGACTCCTGCCTAAAAGGACAGGCAGCCCACGGCAGCACTGTGAGGTGGACACAGGGGCCTGTCCTCCTCTGTCACAGGCTGCCCCTCCCCGTCGCACCCCTGGTCATTTGTTGTGGAAGGGCAAAAGGAAACAATGAAATTGCTGGGCACACAGATGCCAGACTGACACACAACCACACTCGGGAGAGAGGGCCCAATCGCTAAGCAGCTTGAGCGGGAAAGTGAGAAAATCCTGGGGTTTTCACAGAGCAGGTGGAGTTCGGTGCAAACAATCTGAGCGGCTCGCTAATCATTAGAGATGGCACCTTCGTTCAGTTTCAAGAAGTTCAGTTTCAGAGGCATTTTTCCTCCTTGAAAAAGAGACTGTGAAGACAATATAAATTTGTTGAAGCTCAAGATGGGAAACACCCTGGTGTCACACTTCCCAGGTCTCCAAATTAGGGACGGCAGTCTAACTCAGCGTCAGCCTGTGTCGAGACTCACCTGGGCAGAATTCTGGCTTCTCACTGAATGCCAGAGATGAGTCTAGTTCCTCCAGATTCACACACGCACACACGTAAAGAAATAGTTACCCTTCTCCTTGCCCCTATTCTTCAGTTGAACAATAGCATGCCTGGGGCATTGGGGCTTGGAGCATCTGCCTGGGATTACTTGGGGAAGAGTTCTGGATTCCCATTATTTCACAGTGTATGGTTTACGTCTCAGTTGGTACCTGAATAGAGGTAGCAATTCCATATAGGCTGGCGAAGAGAAGAAAGCTGTTCTCACTCGGATTCTATAAATTACCCGTATTCTCACTTTAATATCAAGTATGCTATGTATTAGAGTGCATGGTTTGGGCTGGAATCAATTTGGAAGGCTGTCAAATAAAACACAAAATAGGAAAATAAATCCAAAGGGAAATTTATGACATGATTTTACCCCCATTCCATTCCATTTAACAAATGCATATGTTTTACAATATCTTTAATAATAATTATTAAACATAGTAAAATACTTCCAAACTTGGCTCATTGCATAATTGTACTTCGAGTGAAAAAAAAAAAAATTATCTGAAGCCTTGTCAATATGCCACTTCCTCCTCCCCCAGCTTTTAACAGAAGCAGCCTCCAGTGGAATAATCCAAGCTGTGTTCAAGAAGTTGGCAAGTAGGTCCAATTAAATGTGGTTTTACTGTATTCTGGCGTTTGCATATCTAGTTTGCCAAGAAGTAATCTTTCACAAAAAAAAAAAAAAGAGAGAAAGAAAGAAAGAAAAAAGAAAGAAAGAAAGAAAAAGAAAAAGAAAAAAAAAATCTGTACTGGCCCAGACACAGGCTGGATGGTGCAATGCCTCACATAACTTTACCCCATGACTAAGATAATCTTTTTTTTTTCTTAAATAGCTGCAGAAAAATGTATCATACATCCATCATATTCCTATATGAATCACAAAACACCGTCCTTTCTGGAGCTTCTTACATTTATACATGACAAACTGAAATTCATCTTAACGGCTCTGTTTATTTTAATTATTCAACTCAAAAGGTATTAGCTTTTAACCACCTGAACCTGATGTATTTATTCAGGTGAACTCCAGTTGGATTATCTGAATGAGGCTATAAATGATCCTATTGACTATTAAATACCGACCTGTCAAAGCTGCAGTCATACACATTCACTAACCTGGGTTCCTGAAACTCAGAGAGGAAAAGGCTTCTCTGAGCCTTGCAGTCGAAATCCTAAGCAGCTCCACCCTGATGTTTTACACATTCTTGACCCCTTGCAGAGGAGCTGACTTACATAGCGCCTTCCAGCTAAACAAGGCTCTACGTGAACCATCAGCCATATCCAAAGTCCAGATGGAAAGCTGTCAACAAAGAGACTCCTTCCACTCTGCCTTCTGCATGATTCATCCCTGGCAGGAAGACAGGCCCGGAGATGGCCCCAACACCTCGGCTCCCATAGGTGAGCTGGGAGAGAAGCACAGGTGCCCACTCCCCAAGTCAGCAGGGAGGAATCAGGTCAGAGAATGCTGTAAAAAACGCACAACCTGGCCTTTGTTCGAAACCATCATGAGCTCATTAAAAACACATGCAGAAATGGTTAAACAAAACCCCGAACCTTTTACAGAATTGCCAGTCTATTAGAAGGACTGAGCTCGCAGCAAACTCTCTCTTCCAATGTGTGCAATGGAGCAGCTAATGTCCTTTGGACTCTTGTCTATGGTATCAAGCAGAGGGAAGTTTTTTTTTTTTTTTTTGGGGGGGGGGAGGCTTGTTTGTTTTCAGTTCTTGTTTTTTCACTTCTTTTATTTTAAGCCAAACTATTAAATATGCCAACCAAAAGAACGATGTCACCAAACACATATCGTTATAGCCACTGCCTTAAAAAAAAAAACTTGTGAGAATAATAAAATGAAAAGGAAGATGTGTGTCGTTATAGCAAGGGGAGAAAGAAGGGGGGAAAAATAGATGACTGTGGCTCAAATGCTTTTGTGCAATGGCATTGCATCAAAGAGCGAAGTGGACAGGCTGAATGGGGATTCTGAAGCCATCCAATACTTGGCCCCGTTCACGTGAAAAAGTTGGATCATAAGTTTGATCTGTGCAATATTTATTCAAAGTTGCTTTAGAAGCAGCATTGTGCGTAGCAGTGTTGCATTCCCTTGCAATGCAGACTTTTACCAGGTGTATCTTCCTCCAAATGGATTTATTTGCTATGGTTCCGTATAACCAGAGATTTGCCTTGCCCCAAAATGCGGCTGTAACAAGCCATAAAATAGCTTATCGATGAAGTGAGGCCTGAGATTGAGATGCTCTGAGCTCTGATCTGGCACGTGCCACCTTCTCCTGGTGAGATCAGAGTAAATCATTTAAATCTCTAGGTAAATCATTTTAATACGTGTGCTGCCCTAGGGAGTTGGTGCCTGTTTGTTAGTACATGTATTAATCATGCTGTTTTTTATACTTGTGATACAAGAATAAAAATGAAGCAAATCTTTCAGTCTTGGTTTCTTCAGCCTTAATAGAAAAGGAAAAAATATATATATATATATATCTGTATCCAATTCATGCCTTTGGACTAGAGATTCAAAAGGGCTTTGGGAAATTGGAGATTTGAGAAAGGAACCAAAAGTATGCTAGGTTATATGAGATTTGCATACCTAACCAGGTGCAAACCTACCAACCCCACCTGACAACGTGAAATCTTTTTCATTACTATGGTACTTTAATTTTCATGTTTCATGTCGAAATTGCTTTCCTTGGGGCCTCCTGAAAACTGACATAAAGTTGAAAGTCTTAGTGCTCGATAAATGTAACTCCTAAAAATCCACACTGACCAAAAAAAAAAAAAAATCACACTGGTCGGAAAGGTTTGAGATAAGGAAAAATTTCATCGTGTTGTAAAAAAATAATTACTATTGTAATAGAGATGTCACCTCAAATTGACATAGCATCTTTTCTCTGAGAGCTTAATGCTCTTGCCCGTTCACTGTCACGTTATCCTAAGGAAGACGTGAGATGGGGATTATTATTCTGGTCTTGCAAATAGAGAAATGAAGGTAGCAGGGTGGGGTTCCTTGAGTGTCTCATTGATATCTTCCCCCATGTTCTCTTGAGCTCCCTTTGTAGTCAATGATGCTGACAGGAGGTGAAAAACATTCCTCCAAGATCAAGGCCAATTTTCAGATTAAGTGGAGAAATAATCGATTTTCCCATTTCAGCTGCAGACAGGTTTTGAGGTCCCTGTTTCTTCCCTCCCTCCCGCGCGTCCAGCAGCCGCTCTGCCAGCCCTGCAGTTACCAGCCTGCAAAGAGCAGTGCCTCGTTGTGGTTGAACAAATAACATGTTTTGGAAACCCAAGCAACCCTTTCATAGCTGGGAACAGAGAGGGAGAGTATGTCAGTCAGCAGAATCCTGACAGGGATTCGGGTCTTGCTGAGCCAGATGAAGCGGGGTCAAAACGTGCCCTCCTCTGACACTCCCGGAGAACGTTCTGCTGTATATATTTTTAAAATAGAGGATAGGGTCAAAGTCAGAAAAGGAAATAGTATCATTCCAATCTTAGATTGAATTGGTACATTTATATAGCAGACAATGGGAAGTACCATCGTGGTAAATAATCTATGTGCATAATGCACATTTTATTACATAGGCACAAACAGGATGCTGATTTCAGATTCAGACTTGATCCAGGATGTTCCCGGATCAAGGAATTCAACCTCTGTGGGCCCCTAAGGAAAGAAAAGCCTTAGCTCCAAAACGATAGGTACCAAAGGTTTGGGAAGTGTATGAAATATGTGCCAAGCACTCTGAACACCTTTTCCCCGTGCCTAGCCCGGTGTCCACCTTCAGAATGAATGAACTTGAAGTCACTTTCGCTCTAAGGTTTTGTGATTTTAGCTCAGTCTCTGTGGAAGAACCTGGGATACAGCCGTCTTAAAGGGAGCCTGTCAGACACACCCTGGAGGTCTTTAAATAAGGAAGAATAATTGGACCATTCTGGCCATTAGGTTCTTATATTTTGAACAACAAAATTGGCTCATCACTTCAAAAGCCACCAGTCCAGAAAGCGAATTTTACAATTCAAGATACAGGTGTAAGCTTGGCATTGTTTTCGTTTATACAGCTTAAAAGTTATGTTATTATAGGAGAGATTAAAAAATGAGATATGTATTACTAAATAAGAATAACAACGTTGGGGATTGATTGCCTTAGTCTTTGAGGGCGTTATTTGACTGATTTTTAGGCAGAAACACTTCAATCACTTAAAACCCTGCCATACTGGTCAAGCCTACAAACCGCCTGTTGTATTTTGACTCAAGTATTATTTTTACTGCCAAATAAACACCTTTACCAAGCAAACTAAATAAACGATGACAAGCCCTCCCTCTCTCCCATTTTTGCACAGAAGTGATTCTAGTACTGGTTTGAGGCATCCCTCAAGTAAAATAACATATAAATAGAATGTGAGAAATCACATTTTGTAGACTTCACACTTACTATGAAAAGCAAAACTTCACTGTGACCCAACATATTCCCGAAATGTCTTTTTTTCTTTTAACCTAAGGATTTCATCTAGTTCGATGTTGTTTATTATCATGAGGCCCCAGAAATGTCTCGGTTCCCTCATCTGTACCCTCGGTCCTCCCTCAGTGGAAAAATCGTCGCGTGCTGGTGTAGTGTGGTACACAGGGCCAATCTCAAATGAAGTTTTCATTTTAAATTTCTTTCCATTTTTTTCCCGAAGGGTAGACATCCAGACACAAAACAACTTGGCTGGAGATTTAGTCGTGCAATGGTGTCAAAATCACTCGATGCATAAAATTCACCCTCTTAGAGTAAATAAAGGGACATCGAGAGAAACAAAGAGCAAAGTATCAAATACGGATTTGAGCTCGAGTCTCAACAAAAATCAGAACTTAAAGGAATATTTCCTCTTTCAGGCTTCGGTTTCTTCTGGCTTATTCAGTTGCAAAAATCTTGAGGATCTGAAGTGATCTTAAATTTTATACTGAGGCCTCGTGTATAATGACGATGCTTTAAATGCAAACCTGGACCATTTCTCCTCCCTGACACATGCTTAAGCATGAGACCTTGTTTCTCCAAGCCAGGTAGTTCTAAAAATAACTTTAATAAATTAAGTTTTCTTAGGATATGGCTCTATGCTCCAATTTCTTCTCCTTGGTGGGGATTTTAAGGGACAGAAAAAACATTATAAATGAGAAAAAAATGAATTTTTTTTTACACTAAATACAAATAGAAGGCACTAAGTTTGATGGTAGTTATGGCACATAAGCAATGAATACTTTTCTTAAATGTTGTACTACTTAAATACTTAAGTAGTACTTAAATTGTACTACTGTGCTTTTCCAAAAACTGTCCAGATAGACATCCTTAGGGAGCAGTGCTGTCTAGTAAACATACAACTGGCATTTCAATATTACCAAACAGCTAATTTACCAGATATAGTTCCAAAGAAATGGTCCACAGAAAAGGTATCCATATATTTTGAGTCTGTTCTTAAAAACAGATTTTAAGAGATTCAGATGAAGAATCGCTTACTTTAATCCAAGATCATTTCAAAGCATAAGACATATGAAAATGTTAGAGTCTTTGTTACAATGCCCTCAAAGGTAAACTGCCTTAAGTATGATTTTTAAAATAAAATGATCATGTCCTCGTTTATAGATTTAAGTAATACAGATTAATAAATCATATATGATGAAGACATTTTTTAAGTTCCGTCACACAGCAGAAGTTAGCTGTGGTTTGGCACCGCACCTATACGTGTTATGGTATTCTTTTAAGTTCAGTATTATTGTATATGTATTACATATCGAAATCAGAGATTTCATCATCCTCTGAGCGATCACCAATATTCAAACACATGTTTTCATGGTCCACTTCATATTAACTCCAAATATTTGCATATTTGGGGGTGCGATATGACTTTCTAAAATTCCTGTGTATTTATATAAACCATGAATATTGACATTTAACCAAAGCTACTTGATTTAATGATTAAATACAGAGATTGTAGCAAACTGCAAATAAGTTATTTTCGTGAATGGACTCTATGGGTGTCGCATGGCCTCTCAAAGCCACTTGAAATACCCTCACTGAAACTGTTACTGACTAATGTGCTACATTTTAAAGCCAAATTGGGTTTTCTCTCCTCTCCTGCCAAACTAACTAGAGAGAATGTCTCCTATAGCAAATTGCGAGTTTAACTGCAAACCCATTTCTAAAGATTCAAAAAGGAGAAACCTTATTTGGCAGTAAGTGCCCAAAAATTCAAGAAAAATTTTTTGTCTTTGAAAGGATTTTTTTTTTCTTTTCCAAACCACCCCTCAGCCAAAGAAAAGTAACATGTTCACATAGACCTAGGAATTGTGATTAAAGTTACCGGGATAATTCATCCCTTCCTCAAAAAAAAAAAAAAAATACTGATTTCTTTCAAGTGCTTGAATATTTTAGAAAGAACTACTCCACGGCCCTGAAATATCTGGATAATTAATTCTGCAATTTATTTAGTGTAAGCAGATAAATTGCAAGGTATTTGGGCTTAGGAAAAAACCTTTTCGTGCCATTGTTCCATTTCTCCAACTTCATCCTTCACAATGTTTCAAATTTGGAATTCAGCTTCTTCCACGAGAAATTATAATAGTTCATCAGTAAAGATTTTTCATGGAGTCAGTTTGCAAAAATACTCGAAGTTTCATTTCGAAAGTTATCTCTAAATATGAATTAGTATTTATCAAACGCTGTGTCATCCATAAAATCTGACTGCTTTAGCTATCATTTTATAATATTAAGAAAATTTAAGAGGGAAGCTAGAAATATACGTGTTTCTTTTTATAGAATTAATTGACTTGAAGTCAAAAGATAAGTGGTTCTACCTTTAAAACCAAAAGATCACATACAAGATATTTCTCTATGTGAAAAGGTACAAAAATGTAACATGAGGGACAAAATGCTATCAGTGTAATAAATTTGATCTGCAGCCAAAATGAAACTCCTAAAAGCTATTTGAATAATAGATTTGAAGAATAACTATTTGAAGACTATTTGAAGAATATTCCTTTATTTTTAAAGATGATACCTCTAGCATTTTAATGGCAAATGACTTTATAGAGAAAGAGGTAACTTTTCTCTTCCACATCTCAAAATTCACACTTATCCAATTCACTCATCAGCAGTTTCAAACATTGCAACACAACATGTATAACGAAAATTTAGATCTCTATCTACAAATTAAAATCTAGAATTTTCTGAGTTTCCTATCCTGAGGCATGTAAAAATTTCCCTCATTACATTAGAAATCAGAAACTATTCTAAGCTTTAGAGAAATGAAATAGTCAGGCAATGTAGGAAATTTTGAGATCGTTAAGACTGTTTAAAAAAAATTCTTATCTCCAATGGGATTTCTTAAGTCAAGTTTTTGTATAATTTTTATATGTTTAAAAAAAAAAACAACTTGGAAATTCCAGATTGTTTAATTAGTGTCACGTCTTGAGCAAAACACAAAAACTTTTCTTGGATGGTAATTGAAAAAAAAAAAAAAGATTTACTTGGAAAATGAATATTGTGGACATCTTAATGGTATACAATTTTCAGGTAATGTTCACCTATTGCTAACCTTTCAATAACCTGTTTGTAGATAGGTTATTGTCATGACAAGTCTGTTAAAGAAAACTGTACTTGACTCACCTTTTAATCTGGAAGCATGATTAACCAGAAGGAAATCCAAAACCAGTCTCCTTAACGTTTTATACTTCTTGGATATCCCTAGAATCTACCTAGTACACACTCCTGGGCCCACATCTGTATCTAAAAGAAACAGATGTTTTCAAAAGTAAATAAAACCACATATTTAAAATGTGCTTATGTATCAGCCAGATGTCAAAGGAGGAATCAACTTTAATGGTTTCCAATGAGATACATGAGAAATTAATTCCCTTTTTTAAATATGGCTAATAAATGGGTCCCCTCATTTTGCTTATCAAGTGTGATTAATTTGTGTAATTAATATTCTGTTCTAGTTTTGCAAAGAATGTTTCAAGAAGTTATTCTCCATTACACATCAAAATATTGTTTTTCTAAGTATATTCAGTGAAGTTCGTTAAAACAATGTTCCTCGTTTAAAATTAGACGTTCGTTAGTCAGGGGAACTAAATTATAAACTCTCAACATCTTCAGGAAGCTTTGAGATACTTTGACCAATTACTACAGGAACTGAAAATAGAGTCTTCCCCCCTCTTTTCTATAAGCTTGTAACTGAACAAAAAATTATTTTGTGGAAGTCAAGTGTATATTCCCTTTTCAGGTGAAACAATGTTCGGCTGGTTAACTCAAGTGCGAGTTGCATATTCCAGAAAGTCTCCCTCAACAAAAAAGAAATAAAGGATTCCAAATTGTACTTTATAAAATCTTTGTGGGTTCCTACCTAAGGCCATCAAACAAGCTCATAATCCATTCGCAAACTTTAGACCTCATCTGCATCTATAGAGGTTAAATATATACTAGCCTTACTCTAGGCCATTTAATACAAAGGTATTTTTCTTAGTTTTAACAGTAGTAACAAAGAAGTGTGTTTACATGTGTATTTTTAAGGTTAGAAGTTATGGACTTTTAAGATCTCAGGATTTAGAAAACCTCTGGGTGTCAGGTCCTACTTGCACTCGGGACTGTTCAGGAGGATTCCTCGACGGTGGCCCCACACGTGTAGCATTCTGTCAATTCCCTAGGTCAACCAGCAACACTTCTTACCCTGACATATACCCAACTAGACAAGTATGAAGTTGGGCTGATTGAAAAAGGTCAGGAAGAGTTCTCATAAGGGTGCATGTATTAATTATATTTTAAAATTAAAACCTGGCAACTTTTAAGTGCTCCCAGCAACAAAAAGTACATATATAGCTCATCTGGAACAATCCCATTCCTGCTAATTCAATTGCCTAGAACTCCAGTCATTAGCCAAGCAGTCTTCCAAATGAAGACATCCGGTCTCCTTCAATTTTCCACTTAAACCAGAACACAGAATAGATTTGACCAATCAACTTAGGATAAAATTACACATGAAAAGTGATTTACGGTGTATGGATTAGTAGTTGTCCAGCTGTATTATGAAAAATCTAAGCTGCCACTTTAGTTTCAGGGATTCACGAGCTTCTAGAGAATTACCTCAACGTTCTGGATACAGATTGCGGAAAATGGGTCACATTTTTAAGATATGCCTTTAGTTTCTTCTTAAATGACTCGAATGTTTACGTATTTCCGTTGGAGTGCTGTTTCATCCGCTGAATAAAACTGACATTAAAGATGTCACATATGACACCTACGTAGAACCTGTATTTAATCACAATGAAACTGCACACGAGATTCTCAGTTCATATAATTTATTGCAGTTAGCACACAGTTTAAAAATTCACCAACACACCAATAGTACAAAACTAAACAGCATTATAAGTTATTCCCCCCTCAGGAAAATAAAACCTACTATGATTGTCAAAGCTAGATGTCAGTCTGAGTTTTAGAACAAAGGAAGAATGTGAAACTACGAAAAGGAAAAAAAAGCAATCGCTCACGATGACCACGAAAAGAAAATCCAAAAGAAAGTCCGTTTTCTCACAGACATTGATTGTCTTCTCTAAATTAATAAAAATTATTTTAACATAAACTGTATTTAAAAAAAAAAAACAACTAAAAACTCTTCAAGTAACTAAAGATAATGCTCCAAGGCCATTTTCACAGCTTTTTTTTGTTTGTTTGTTTGCTTTAAATGCCATTACAGCCAAATTAACACACATTTGACCAAATATTTCCAAAACAGTCCAGCAACACACAATGGAGTTTTCCATTCAGTATCTTAAGCACAAAAATAGGCTATGTTTACAGTAGTTAAGGCGATCAAATTTTAAACAAAAGCAATTAAAAAAAAAAAAAAGGGAAAAACAGCAAACGTTTTCCATGCTACTCCCATAGACCTTATTTGTAAGTGCAAGACAGGAAAACAAACACTGTGCAAAATGCTTTTGCCCTGCGTGCTGGTCATTAAAACCACACGGTGGGCTGCAGCCTCTGCTGCCGTGATACACATAGTCTACTAACCCCCTTCCCCATGTCAATCAAGGCAGTCCAGTCCTTTCAGCCTGGGGCTTTTTCAGTCCATAGAATCTTTTCATGAGTAGGGGGGTGAGGGGGTGGGAGGGGGAGCAAGGGGAGGGAGGGTAAGGAAGAAGGGGAGAAAAAAGAAAAGGGGAGCAAACAAAAAAAAAAAAAGAAAAGAAAAGAATGACCTATTGTCAATTTGTGCAGTAGTTATTCTAAAAATGCTCAACTGGGTAAATGTGTACACCTAAACTCTGAGCTGGCATGGGTTCTGTGCAATTAGAAGTTTGTTATAAATGCACACTGCACATGCAAATCTTTAAGCCGTTTGTAAACATTTATATTTTCCTTGTTACGTAGAGAAGTTATCAATTTGCAGCTTAAGTTTTTATTCAGCTTAACAGTTTCAACTTAAAGACAGTGGGAAAGTCGATTTAAATTATATAAAATAAAAATAAAAACAGTGCATTTACGTTCTTCATAACACCAGTTTTTTTTTTCCAAATGGTGCTATTTTTCTAAGGAAATTAAATAATTTTAAACTCACTCGTTAAAGTTATACAATGCAAACAAAGACAAAAAATATATTGAAACTCATGCATTTCTGTAGCGTTAATATTTACTTTTCAAGACTCAACTAAGAGCATCAACACGACCTGTCAAGTTCTTTGACACCCCCCCAGCCCATGTAATCAATTACAGTATACAATAACAGTAATTCACATTTTTAAACACACAGTTCAACACTGCGGAAGCTGCAATATCCTTTTTCATCCCAAGCAAACCTTCACAAGACAGTGTCCCAGTGATCCCAGTGTACTTTCAGAATTTCTCTCACTGGGAACCGTCAGAAAACCAGAAGTTGCCACAGAAAGTTTTAAGTCAACTGCTTGTTTAAAAATAGATAATCCAGCATTTCAGAAATTTTCCATTTGGGTCTAAAAGCATTCAGGTTTCCGACAGCCAGAAAAATTCATGCAATTTGAGACATATAAAGAGGCTAATGAAACTGGAGGGAATTTCTACTTTAAAAAAAAGAAATTGTTGGGGGGGAAAAAAGAGCTCAAAAGACAATGCAGAGTGGACAAAATTAAGCCATATGAAAGCATTTTGTGATAGGACGATTTGTTTAAAAGGTTCTTATTGGCTTACTTCCCCTACCCCCTCAAAGGAAAAACACCTCTCTATTCTCTGACATACTCTAAAGTTTCTTTTATCAGAATGCTAAATTAGTGAGATTCTCATGCTATTCTAAAGTGCAAAAACAAGTTAATATCCCAAACTTTTTAGTTCCAGGAAACAAGACTGCTTTTAGACCGTACCACAACTATATAGAGATCTATTTATATATATATAATATATATATTATTTATATATATATAAAATTATTTCCAAAGTTCTTGAGAGCTATCTTCTAAGGTCCAGTCTCTGACAGTAGGCAAGCTCAGTGCTTCGCTTTTGACAGACAAGGAGTTCACCAACTCACAGTGGAACTTGCGAATATGTCTGTACAGGTCTCCCGACTGCGTGAACCTGCGCTCACACCACTTGCAGGCGTGCGGCTTCTCGCGGGTGTGCACCACGGCGTGGCGGCTCAGGTTGTGCGAGTACTGGAAGCTCTTGCCGCACTGGGTGCACGTGTAGGGCTTCTCCCCAGAGTGAGTCCTCTCGTGGCGCTTGAGGGTGTACATGCAAGAGAAAGTCTTCCCACACAGCGAGCACGTGGGCACGTTGACATCGGCGGCCGGCTTGCTGCGGATGCCGTCCTGCTCGCGGAAGTGCGTGCTCAGGTGGATCTGCAGGATGTGGGGGCTGGGGAAGACTTTGTTGCACAGAGGGCACATGAAGATCTGGCCTGCGGGGCTCAGGATGTTGGAGACGTAGGGGAGCAGGCTGCTCTCCATGCCCCCCTCCACCTGCACACGCTCATTCTCCGGGGTCATCATTTCATCGTCGCTGGCTTTGTCCTCCCGGTCCAGCTCCCTCAAGACCGAGTCCTCCCTCAGAGGAGCCAGATGGGCCGGCTCATACTGTACCCTGTTATTAGTGCTCACACTTTCTTTCACAGTGCTATGTTCCATGTCATAGTCATTAGTGCCAACATCACTCTCATCACAGGAAGCCTCTTTCTCCACCTTCACCTGCACCAGGTTGCTTCTCAGCACGTCCTGTGAAGAGAAATAAGAGCTGTTCAGATTTTCAACTCCTGAAAGGCTGGACTTGACAGACAGGTCCAGCACACAGTCAACATCTGCCGAATCCCTCACGGAGGTGACAGACCTCTGGGACAAAGACTCTGTTGAGCTGCAGGGGCTGGCTACTGTTTTTCCAGCTGCTGTGGCGTGTGGCTCTACCTCTCCGCCAGCCTGGGGGATGCCTGCTGAGTCTGAGGGCAATCGCATCCACATGTTCCCAGACTCGGCTGCCAAGTCCCTTTTGCTGGGCAGGATGTTCAATTTTTCATCTTCTCCTTCATCTTCATCACTGGGCAGATCGCCTGCCATGTGGCTGCTGCCATCCGAGAGACTCTCGACTTTGTCCGAACAACTTGAAGCATCTTCTTCCTTTTTGGTGCTGTCTGCCTCGGTGGTGGCTTTCTCTTTCAGCTTCTTTTTGCAGACTTTGACAATGTCATACATGTGGAGATAACTGGCAGCTGCTAGCACGTCTTCAATGGGCAAGTCTTTGAACTGGAGTTTCCCTTCATACATGAATTCAAGCAGGAGAGCGAAAGCGGGGGCTGTAACAATGTCGCTGTTCAGATGAACAATGTCTCTTTTGTCTAGCTGGTCCTTGTAAAAGAGGTGGAAATACATGCTGCATGAAGCCAGTACAGCTCGGTGCGCTCGGAACTGGGCATCTCCCACCAGAACAGTGCAGTCACAAAGAAAACCCTGGTGTCTCTGCTCGCTCAGACACTGCAGCAAATGTCTACTATGGTCTGGAAACTCCATACTGTCTTCATAACCTGGAAAGAGAGGAATTTCTCATTAGATCCCGGTCAGAACAACTTTCCAGTGCTCTAGTCCCCTTATAAAAAAAAATAATTCTGCTCTGGCCGCCGAGGTACATGTCCCTGAATTTTAATCAGGTTTATGACTCAAGCACTACCGAATCACACGCACAAGACCTAAAGCAAGAAGAAAAATGTACACTTTCTGAACTTCCCTACCCCAGCCAAACAGCCTCTGATGTATCTCCACCTTCCCTGAACTTCCAGTCAAGTTTTAAAAGCCTCCATTTAACTACAGTTTTTTACTAAGAAGAATTTAGATCTCTTGCAGGAGAAATTTAATTAACTCCACTCATCAAATTACATCCTGCAAAATCTACAAAATAGCTTTCGTTCAGAGAGAACAACTCACAGAACAAACAAAGAGAAGTCCCAGACATATTCTGGAAGATTCAAGAAGACTTGTTCTAATGTCCTTTTATTACTTTTGATATTCAACTGTACTGAGAAAGCACAGTTTAAACACACACACACATTTGGCTGAATCAAGGGAAAAAAAAATGAAATCGCATAATTAGTCCAGAAAATTAGCAAACAACTTACTTTTAAAGTCAGAGTGTTACAACAACAAAAGCCCCGTGTATAAAAACAGATGTTAATGCCTTAAGATTCGCAGGTATAGCACACATGTACAAGATCAGAAGGAACTACTCCAACAGATGGAAAAGATCATCCTTACTATGAACAAATCCAAAGATTTTTTTAAATGAACTGAGAAAAAAAATACGGTGATACTTCTTTGTATCATCTGTACTTCTGGATCATTAGGAACCACAGGGTCTTTCTTTAACTCTGAAAATTCTCATCTGAACTTTGATCCGTTACAAAGCAAAATGAGTTCCATATCAGAATTAATTCAAACTTTTTAAAATAAAGGCATGCCGTGCTTAAATAAAACTCAAAGCTTTACAGGTTTCACCTTAAAAAAAAAAAAAAGCCTTTCTAGAAAAAGAAACTTTTCTTTTCTGGCTCTGCCTCACCTCAGTCAACAGAAAATACTTTGTTTCAACATAACTTGATAGATTTTGTTTCCCCACTAGCTCCCATTCTTTCAAATATGCATGGTTTCCCTTGTTTTCTGGTGAGGGAAGGGGAAATGGAGGGGGAAGACAGGCAAAGATGTACAAAGGGTCAAAATTCAACTACAGTGGGTAAACTCCGTAAAAATAAAGAAAACCCGACTTCACCTTTCCTGCGACCAGAAGCAAGCCTCCACACCA
The DNA here is from genome assembly GCA_963574575.1 of Galagoides demidoff. Classification (NCBI taxonomy): domain Eukaryota; kingdom Metazoa; phylum Chordata; class Mammalia; order Primates; family Galagidae; genus Galagoides; species Galagoides demidoff. The sequence goes on along the minus strand of CAUYQV010011102.1, from coordinate 27,654 downwards.
CCCATCTCTGCAAGTGCATTTTGGGAATGGATACACTCGATTTAATATTCAGAAATTACTTCCCTTCTCTTTCTACACTTTGCCCAAGACAGACTCAAACTTTCATCCTAACCCCAAGCACATTCTGCAAGATGCCCCAGCTAGAATATAAACTAAGATTTACAATACAATCACTTTAAGTGCCCCACAGCTAACATCAATCCTAATCCTTGAGAGGGCTAAAAATAAAGATTGGAGGGCAGCTCACAAGGTAGCCGTGATCAAATTAGGAGGCTGAGAGGACAGAGAGGGACGAAGAAGGAAGCTTATAAACATCTGATCCAGCTGACTGTGGCCATATGGCAGCTGCTGCCCAGATAAAGAGATTAAGAATAGAGGAGTGCGATTACAGCTGTCTGGCCAATTCAGTCAGCTCAAATCTACAAGTTCTAAATTAGTCGCTAACACAAAAACTCCTGCAAATAATTATTGTTATGCTGAAATAAAAGATCTCTTAAATATATATTTGAAAGAGAAATGAGGAAACCAGTCAAACTATTCTCCTGGGGACAAAAGTTTGGGTTTTTTTTTTTTTTTTCTTCTTCTTAAAAAATCTTCAGTTTCAAAAGCACTACAGCTGCATGTTTCAGTAAGGCTGCTGAATGTTTTGAAGAATAAAGTTTCACAGTGGAATTAATTACACAACAATCTAGCTTCTTAACTAGAATAATCTTCTCATATAAGTTTGAATGCTGGATTCCAGACAGTTTACTATTTCTCCCCCCACCCCCAAAGCAAAAGGAATCTCAATAGCAGTGAGCAACAACAACAAAAAACCATTTTAATCCAAAGTGATCTCGAAAAGCAATATTTCAAAGCCTTTCTTAACATTTCAAAACTTGAAATATTTCTGTGTACCAACATTTACTCGCTCAAGTAAAAGGGATAAAAATTAAAACTAAACAAGCTCAAGACTTTAAACTCCAGTTAAGATGTTCATTTAATACTCAATCATATATTATTCCTAAACTGGGTTAGGAAAGTAATGTGATTTTTTTTTTAAATTAAATAAACAAAACACCCAAAACAGAAATATGCTCCATCTAATCTCCTGCTACTCCTACCTTTAGGACACATAAACCTGATTAAGTCCTTTCCTCTGAGTCTTGCTGGCTCCAGGTCTGTTACATCGGTGGAAAAAAAGCAGACTAAGAGAGACAGATGCAAAGTGGAGATGATGTTAGAGAGGAATGAGATACCTTCTCCACCACAGATCCGCACACACTAACTCCCTGTCTGTGTGTTAGAATAAAAGGCTGAGGGATGGCAGGCTGTCAGCTGCTCTGACATCATGTTCAGATGGAAATGCTACCTCCAGCTGTGCTCCTTTTAATGCCATATGCTACTCCTCTACACTCCTGCCACCAGCTTTTTCTTAGGAGAACTTTTCTCTTCTGTTAGTATAAACAAAATACTTCAAAGTCTTCCTTTTTTTCCAAACTTTCTAACAGAAGAAATTGAAAAACTCAGCATATGGAGTTCTACTGTATTTATGGAATAGCAACACTTCTGTCTTAAGTTGGTGGACTGGCTTACATACTGACAGCACACTCAAGCCACGGTGCTATTCAGGAAATCCAGATTCACTTTTATTTAACTCCAACGTTTAGTTTCAAAGACAGTTTAGGGATATTTTTAAACCCAACCCATTTGACATCTCCCGTCCCATTTCAACATTATTACCGCACTTTTTTCTTTTCTGCTGAGATAATGGTATACACGCCTCGGAAATGTTGGCAGACTTATTACTTCTGCCTCGATCACCTTATTATTTCACTCTTACTTAATTACTTATGTACAACTACCTTCTTGATAAGATTTCTCACACTGCCACAGTTAATGCAAATTTCAATTCTCAGCACCAACAAGCTGAAACTGTACTTTCTGAAATCCTGGAAAGTACTTCAGTTCAGTGAGACCGATTAATAAACTAATGCAACCTGCTACAGGCACTTAAAATGAATGCTGCCCTTGCCCAGCTCATCTCTCTGCTCAGAAAAAGCTGAACCTTGCCTTCCCCTTGATCTATGTCCTGTAACAATCTTTGGAGGGGGGTCGCTCTGTAATGTTTATGATCTCAAGCAAATCTTTCGGAGAGAAGGAGGGGGGTTAAAAAAGCCAGGTTTAGTAAGTTTGGGAACTTTTTAGCTGGAGTTTGTGGGTCTTTTCTAATGGCTGATGAAAATGTAACGTAACCGGGGCCGGGGCTGACCCGTGCCGTGCGGGGTGCTGCGACATCTATGAATGTCAAATACAACTCCACAGACTCTTGGAAGGGCGAGGAGTGGGAAAGGAGCTAGAGGCACAATCGTCCCAGCCCAGGTGATAACCACTCCGTTCCCATTAGAAAGGCTCCCCCGGGAACAGTGTGGTTATCACCTAGGTTGAGACGCTAGCGCCTCAGGCCCCAGCTCCTGTCCTACTCCTCACCCTCCCAAGAGTCTGTGCAGACGCAGAAAAGAAAGCTTCCCATTAGAAAGCCGTGGCAGAAAAGTTAAAGAGTAACAAAACCCAACGACTCTGTCCTGTCTTTCTCGCTTTCCCTCAAGTCTCCAACCTAACTTTCCCTAACTTCGCAGTGAATGACATAATTATGAATGCCTCTTTGGAAGGCACTCTTTGGAAATAAATTTCTTCCCAGCCCCACAATCTATTCTCCACAAACACCCTCGCCCCATTCCAATATATCAGGCATTAATCACCCCATTTACCCAGTGGGGTGGGGGGTGAGTGACAGTTTAATGAGTCCCAAGCACCGCAATGGGCCAGCGACTCCCACTCCACAAATCAACCCCTTCACGTCTTGCTACCGCGGATCCATAGAGGTTTTGTGAGGATGGGGGAGTTGTTTTTCAAAGAGGTGGGGGCGGGGGGTGCCGAGTGGGGAAGAAATGCAAATCTTTACTTAGTTCGCTGCGCATAAAACACAGGGGGAAAGAGGAAGGTTAAAACCACAGGGAAGGAGGTGGAGGGCGTAGAGCCGGTGCAGCAGGAAAACACCTTAAACAACAGACGAGAAAACAGACCCGGGTCACGGCAACAACAAAAGAAAAGTCGTAAGAAGCAGCCAGCGGGAGGAGGGTGGTTGCTACCGCTTCCCCGACGCCACAGCGCGCGAGCCCCCGAGGCCTCCGGGCAACTGCACCAGCCCGGGAGGGGCTCCCTCCTCTACCGGCCCCCTCCCCCCGGGAGCCACTGCAGCTGCACCGGTCCCCGGAGCCGCGGCCGTCCCGGGCGCCACTGCAGCTGCGGCGGCTCCCAAGCCCCCTCCCCCAGCCCGCCGCCCTCCGCACCCGAGAGGCGCCACCACAGCTGCACCGGCCGGGAGCCCGCCCCGCGCTGCAGCTGCACCGGCCGGGGGGGGGGGGCGCGGCGCAGAGCCGGCGAGCCCGCACCCCGCCCGACCCCGCAGCTGCAGCGGCCCCGTCCCCGCGCCCGGGCCTCCCGCAGCTGCGCCGCCCCCCGCCGCCCCAACAGCTCCAACCACACAAACTAACTCTACTCGCGGGGGCGCCCCCGGCCCGGCCCGCGGCCCGCCCCCCGCCCGCGCTGCCCCGCCGGCCGGGGCCGCACAGCTGGCGCCCCCCGCCCGCAAGGGGGCCGGGGCACCGAGGGGGCGCCGGGTCAAGGGCCGGGGGCCGGCGCCGGGACTCACAAGGAGCGGCCCTAAGTCACTGCGTCCCCGCCGCCGCCGCCGCCGCGTCCTCCGCCTCCTCCTCCTCCTCCTCCTCCCGGCCGCCGCCGCCGGACTTGGTGGGCTTCCTCCTCCTCTTGCCCCCCTCCCTCCCGGCCCCCCCACCCCCCAATCCCGGCTCCGTCGCCCGCTCCCCCCCGCCCCTCCCTCCCACCCACCCCCGCTGGCAGCCGGAGGAGCGCGGCGGAGCGAAGAGGGCCCCACTCTCAACGGCTCCCCATGGCAGCAGCCCAGCGGCGGCCGCAGCCTGCCAGACACAGCGAGGGAGCGAGCGAGGGAGCGAGCGCGGAGCCGCCGGGCCGGGTGGGGGGGGCAGGGGGCGGGGGAGCGGGAGGGGAGGGGGGCGGGAGGACGCACCACGCACGCACGCGGCGGCGCCGGCCAGATGTTCCCCCCCTCAGTCCGCCCCTCTCCTCCCCCGGCCTCCCTCCCTCCGGGCGTTGGGCTTCTGCGATTGACCGAAAGCGGCTGGACCGGCGCTCCCCGCCCGCCCCTAGTCCTCAGACTCCTCCAATAGGAGGGCGGTTTTTCAGGAAGGCGGAGAGAGTGGTGGGCAATCGTCGGACTGACAAGGGATTTCAGCCAATGGTAGAGGCGATCCGGAGCTGCCGCCCGCATGAGCCAATCGCAGGAAGCGACTGTTGGGGTGGGCGGGGCCCGGGAGGGCGGGGGCCAAAAGCGAAGCGGCACGGGGCGGAGTCCTCGGGCGCAGCGGCTGTGGCAGCAGCGGCGCCCCTCTGGGTGACTTGGCCGTGAGAAAGTGAAAGGAGCCCGCAGGCGGCGGCGACAGCTGCGCTGGGAGGGGCTTGTTTCCAGGCTCAGAGGCCCCGCGCACTCTGGGGGTACGGAGCAAGCTTTTCGATGTTCACGGTAACAACCATAAATACACTTTTAAACATAGTAGGGCTTGGCTGCTCCAAGTTACGCAGATATCCTCGGGAGGCAGTGCACCCGGGGACACAGGTGACTCGAGTCCGGCATTAGGTGGCTCTCTTCCCGTGGGGGTGACGACTCCCAGGTCCTAGCCTGCCCGAGCACAGGAGAATAGGACTAAGAAACGTTCTTAGTTTCTTAGTTTCTTACACCTGTCCGCATCCAGGTGTATACGGGGGCGCAGAGGACGCGAGCAACTCAGTTTGTGGTGGTAGTTCCGACGCCGTCCTGTCACAGGCAGAGCAGAGCGCCTGCTTTTCTCGCAGAGCCCTCACGTCCCCTGTATACTTAAACTGTTACAAGTAAAGACATCCCCAAGTGACCAAATTTTAGAGCATTGCAGTAAAATTGATACTTGTAGATAACTTAGCTTAATTCCTTAATTGGTACGTATCTAGCCACAACTTTAAACTATCAAGGGCAGTTGTATAGCTTTTCCTTCTCTTCGAATAAACTTTTACTCGATACCTGTTTTTTTTTTTTTTTGCAATTAAACTGTGTTAGTCACCGCCACGGACGCGATTGATTCCTCAATTGGAACTCTTATTGAGGCAAGGATTACAAGGAAGAAGTTGAATCACAAATGGGGAAAAAATGATTCAAGAAAATAAAATCGAAAGCTGCATAGTGAAGAAGTGAATATGCTAGTTAATTGTCTAATGAAACGTGTTTATTGTTTGCTAACCGAACCCGGACTGGCAAGCCTGTTGCTAACCAACTTGCCAGGAGACCTTTCAGCTGGGCAAAATGTGCTTTCACTTTGTTCCAGGTCAAATGGGTAAAGTAAGTTGAAAGTATTGTGTGGGCAAATCAGACATGTTGAATGAATTGCTAATGAAGTAAAAACAGTAGAACACAGAATTCCTGGAACTGAAATGGCATTAGAATATCCTGTTAGAAACAGCAGTGGTGTTCTCTACCCTTTCCTCAGTCCTTCTATGCCCTAAGGATTGATCACTGGGTCAAGGCTAGCCTATCATAATAGTAATAAAAACAAAAATAAACTAGAGGTTTTTTATTCCATGAAGTCTATTCTTGTATCTGTGCTTTTGATGAATTCTAGGGTTTTTTTAGTCTTTTGATGGAAGGCCCAATTTCTGACTGTTGCCAGTTAAAACTTGTAAATAACTTGTAAATGTTATTGATGAGTCTCCGTCTCACAAGATGTATAAAGGGTTACATGTTTCATCACAAATTCAAAGGGGAAAAGGTGTTTGCATTCTCAAAGCTGTTTCTCACTAAAAGTTAAAAATAAGGAAAGCAAAAGGATATTAAAGAGTAAATTTATGGGAAAATTAGAACATTCTGGTTATCCCAGAAAAACTTAAAAAACTCAGCTCTACGGCATCCAAAGCCAAATCGAAGTTCTGTAAAAATGATTTTATAGGACGTGCCTACCAACAGAATAACAGCCCAGTCCCAGAGATTGCAGGGGGGCGCATTGATACCTCAAAAATTGTGACCATTGTGTTTTTCTTCTAACAGTCATTACTAGAACCCATTTTGAGAGCTGAGTTGTGTGGCCAGGAAATCCAGATTGAATGACTGCAAGAATGTCACCCTTCAATTGCTATCAACATTTTATCTGTAGTTCCTGGTATGACAGTACTTTCTCTCTCCCCCTTTTTAATATTAAAAAAAAAATTTTTTTTGACTCTCTGGCTTTTTAAAATTTTAAACTGTCTTATGAACTTATGGTACAAATGATACTTTTAATCCTTTGGAAAGTCATCGCCATACAGATTTTAAACAAAATAAGACTGCTATCGGAAGTGTCCTAATACAGATGGACTCCTATTTTTATTCAACACTCATGGAACCAGGGAAGGTAATAAGTGAGAGTCTAAACACTGCCCCCCCCCCAAGTAAGTTCCTCAAAGTAGGGTCTGTTTCCCACCATACAGCAGGCTGAGCACATTACCATGATACAAAGCTATTTGACACAATTGGGTTTTGGTTTGGTTTGGTTTTGTCTTTTAGCCAATCATCTATTTTTCTCCCAGAGTGGGGAGAAAAAGGGCAAAAAGTACAGACTATAAGTTCTCAGAAAAATATTCCATTGTTTACTCTCTGGAGGAATCCCAGAGAGTACAGTTGCAATTACCATACTTTTCTAGGAGTCCTGAAATTAAAAGTGATACAACTGAATCATTTTTGCCAGGGAACAAGTTCTGTGTCTTAATAATGTCCATTTCAACCAGTAACAATTTAACAGTATTAAAGATTGATGAGCCAAATGAAATTTAATTTGATAAGCAACTTCTTTAAATGAATATCTGACTTTTAAATGTGAGCCACAGGTCAATACTCAGAGAAAAATGTTTTCTGAGTTTTTATTAAAAATGTTTTTACTACATTTTTTGGAATAGATCACATTGAAGAAATCATCTATGAAATTAGTTTTTGGATACTGACTTTTTATAAACTTAGAGATTTCATGTATAATTGGAATTTTTCCTTAAAAACTTAAAAGACCAGGTAGTCTCAGATGTGGTATTTATAATACTAACTTAAAATGTGGCAAAATGTGATTAGAGGTGAACCTGATTTTGAATCTAGAGAGGAAAAAAAAACCCTAAAATGAAAAGTTGAAGTTTCTATTTAAGCCACTCATTTTTGATAGCATACATGAAACTCTATTAACTTATTTAGTTTCTTTTTTTTCCCCCTCTGTGTGTCTCTCTCTCTTCTGGCTTTTAGAAATGAATAGGTGGAGATGGCCTAAAGGGAGAGAGAACCACAGAAGCACAGTTCAGACAGTGATGATTAAAAAAGTAAATGAATAAACTACAACACACACCATAATAATGAAATGAACAGGGAGCCTATTTTATACTCTATGGTTTTTAAATACATATTTATAATTCTGCAAAGCATATCATATGCCAATTATTTCCTAGGTTATAAATTCTGTGAGACTTGAATCTATTTATTAAATTCCAAAACTAAGATAAGTCGTAAATTGGAGGTAATTCAGCCTGATTCTTAGCCCTTAGGACAGAAATAATGTCACTATAAATTCTGGAAAAAAGGTCCTTAGCAGATTTGCACAGGATACTTTGGCAACATCCCCTTATACTAAAAGCATAATGAGCCTGTACCAGTAGTTCAAACCTGGGGAGGGTTAAAGGCAGAGAGGAACCCAAAACACAATCATTCCAAAACTGTTTTTCCTGTGTAATCAGTTTTCAGTTGCTTACTGTAAATCAGAGCTTTTACAGTCTGCATAGTGGCTGAGGGAGGCCAGTGATCCAGGCTTGGTTGATACTAAGACTGGCCACTTTAGAGAATTTGGAAAGAAAACAGAAATACATCAGTAGCCACCCCACTCACACCCCTCCCCATTTCTTTCTCTCTCCCCTCTGTCTCCTCCAGTTGCCCCCATAAAATGCATTATACCTTAAGGCAGTTGGAAGGAAAAAATTCCATACAATGATGCTATTATGGTAAATTTTATACTATGAATATATTCAACATTCTTTTTTATATGTGTACAGTAAATCAACCCCAGGCACCTTTTGAACCCCTGGCTGGCTCTGTTCCTTGCTCCACAGAAATGCCTTCCTGTCATCTGTTTATAGGAGTTCCATCAGTTAAAAATTATTCAAATACTATCCTACACAAAACGAATTTGTACTGACAAGTCTACCATCTTTAAAAATCACACACCTCCACAAACCAGATGTTGGAGCTGATCTGCTGTGTTGAAGGTCGTATCCATTTGGATAAGGAAAAGATGCCTTTATTTCCTCTGTGGGCTTTTTTTAGATGTAATTTTTTAAAGGATTCAACTAACTATATGACTTTTTCAGAAAAGTTAAGTTTTGTGAAAGATTAAAATCAACCTATGATATTCATGCCCCCCTTTTTTCAATAATGCAAATCCTTAAGGGGTACCGATTGTTCTAAAACTCTGCAAAATATGTAGTACATCAGAGTAGTTTATTCTGTTCAAAATGAGAGAATAAAACTTCTGAATATTTAAATGCTAATATTCTAACTTAAATTGGAGCTTGTAGAAATTTGGGGTACAAATGAACTTAGAAAAAGTGAAGGACAGAGAACAAGACAGATTACCAGTAGGTACTGAGGCTTGGTACCCACGAGTCAGATGTTCTTACTAAAAGATAGAAACATTGTCTGCTTGCATTCTGATACAGGGAGAGGTTTTCCCTTTCTTTCAGGCTTGTCCGCTCTTGAATGCAGTACCTTCTTAGATTTTAAACCAGCAGAAAGGGAAATGACAGATATAAAACTTATTTACTGAGAATTTAACAATACATTGGAGAAAGAGAGAATTGCCTTATCATGGTTCTTGTGAAATTTCCACCATGTGCTAAGAGCCAACGACACGTGAAATAATATCATTTCCCATTTTATTTATAGCCTCATTAGATATAAATGTCATTATGAACCCACTGGATGAAGATCCATTTTATCATTCGTTCAGTGGCTAGTATATTGTTGGTGCCTAATAAATGTTTGCCAATCCCAACTGCTGTAATAATATAAAATTGGATTAATAAACGTCTTCGGTTATAAAGAAATTCCATAAATTTAGCACAAAAGTCTTGATACATACCAAATTCAAACTATTCCCAGTAAAAAGAGCAGACAGAAGGTTAAATCTCACTCCAGAAATTTACTTCACCCTTAGCGATAACATGCAACTCAGGAAGTTACTTCCCTTACAAAGAACTAGCATTTATGCTTAAGACTAAAATGATTATTTTTAAAGTACCCATTTTACAATGCAAATGTGTATCTAAATTAAAACTCAGTAAAAATAAGCATTTTAAATTGAAGCTTTATAGCTTTATTGGAGACAATAGGAAAAGTGGTTTTTGAACATGAACTCAAAGAAAACACATTTCAAATTCCTCCCAGGGGTCTTGAAGCTTTCTTTATTCCCTGTCTCTATACATTAACATTTTGGCACACGTTTAAGTTAAGAACCCATTGCTCTGAAATCGTTTTATAAAACTGAGGCTATTCAGCAAGGTCACGTCAAAAAGAAAGGTTGGGTCGAACTCCAGTGCCAAGCCAGCCTTAGCACTTGGAGGACAGGACAGATGTAGGAACACAGGCTCCCTGAGACACAGCAGCAATAAGAGACAGAATAACAAAAACACCTGCAGGATAGAGCATTTTAGAAAGAGACAAATGACAGAGCTGACCAATTTAAGGGACAATAGTTATACAAGGGAGGGGAAGGGCTTTAGAGTACCCTGAGAAGATGGTCATAGTATAGAAGAAGAATGATCAAAGAGAGGTAAGGACAAGGAAAGATTCCAAGGAGCAGTGGTCTGTGCTAGTGGCTGATGACTAACACAGCAGAGATGTTAGTACCCCTTCCTGGGCTCTGCTGATCCATGCCACTATTTTTTGTCAAACAATGCCTTGCTAATCATCTATAAAATAGGCTTCATGAAATACTCCAAAAGTAAAGGGGACTAAAATATACTCAGTGTTTAATTCTTCCAGATATGACGTTATTGTGATAAGGGCAACTCTGTGTGTACGTGTGTACACAGGGGCACATAGGTCATTAGTTTGGCTGGTTTTTCTGGTAAGACCTGCTTGATACAAACTAGATGTTCCTTAATATAGAGTCAGAATTTCATTAGCACATTCAATAAGTAGTTTTAGATTGACTTTATAGGGGAGGGGTGGGACTATATGGACATTTCACCGTGGTATGTGAATTATTTGTTAGCCTAACCCATTACATTTCAGTAATAGAGTCATTCATTCAGTAGTCACCAAACCTGGAACAGACATAAGACCTGGTTCTAGGCACATCAGCCTCTGTATAAAATATCTGGCCTGGCTCAGAACTAAATGAATGAATTAGCATTGGAAAGAACACCTACTATGATAAAGTGAACCAGGAAAATTCCCATTACCAAAGATACTGACTCTATTTTGGGTTTCCTGTCTTCCTTGGTGGGATATAAGCTCCGTGAGGATAGAGATTTTTTCTATGATAATAATAGCTATATCATTAACATCTAGAATGATGTTTGGCATATAACAAATATTCAAAAAAGAGGAATACTTGGGCAGCACCTGTGGCTCAAAGGAGTAGGGCACTGGCCCCATATGCTGGAGGTGGCAGGTTCAAACCCAGCCCTGGCCAAAACTGCAAAAAAAAAAAAAATAGGAATATTTATAGGAAAGGGAGGGAGAGATGGTAAGAAGAAAGGAAGGAAGAGGGTGGAAGGGAAGAAAAAGAAAGGAAATGAAGAAGGAAGGTATGGAAAGAAATAACTTATACTTTTGGATTTTTCCAGAGGCTGGAGGGAATTAAAGTGCTCTACGTGTTCAACTGCTCACTTCAAACTTGGAACAAGGTGAGAAGTTGAGCTTATTATGTGGACGAGTGTCCATTTCCTTTCTTGGAGGTGCTCTGACCCAACATAGAAATATCCCAGATGGACTTGGCAGAGACTCTATTCCTGGTAAGATCATAGCCATCCTCTAGTGTATGTTAAGAGTATTTTCCTTAAAGCGTTTTGGAGATGTTATTCCTCAAAACATGTCTTATAGGCATTCCTCAAAACATGTCTTATAGGCATCTATTGGTATTTTCATGACTTGGAGGACAGTGTTGAGATGGAATGGTTAAGTGCCTTGTCCAGGGTCCCACAGGAGGACCGGTGAGTTGCAGAGTTAGTCATCAAGTCACCAAATCTCTGTTCTTCAGATATTTAGCCCACTCTGAAAGTCAAAGAAAAAACTCCATTGTTTCTAACCAAATTAGAACCAAACCCGGTGCCACGCTTTGAAAATATACAGTCATTCAGGACTTTATTCTTAAGGAAAAAAAAAAAAAGTCCATGATCTCAAATGAGCCACACAGACAAGTGAAAAAATATCATGAAAGGAGTTATTCCTGACTTTTCAAGTGTAGCTTCAACTAAAGACGTCCACCGTTGGTGGATATAAATGAAGATGCCTCCAAGAAAGAGATGTTTTCTCTCTCTGTAGATCCTATTAAGACAGTGGGGTCCTAATAGCAGTAAATCTGGTGCAGAGGAATCGATAAAATTGTATATGTGGGTGGGTGCATCCGGTGACTATGAGACATAAAAGATTATATTTTCATTTGCATGGTTTGCTGGGTTTTATTTGGCAGATATAATAACATGGGCTACACAGAGCCCGTAAAACAAAGTGAGAACAGCAGCTCATTTGGTGGCAGAATGTAATGGTTATAGCTAAAGGGCTTACATAATTCATCTCAAACCCTTATGCCTATATTTATTGTTGTTTAAATGAAAATTAAACTCTCACAGCCATAAGGAGGGATCTGGTCAGAAATTTGATGGAGATCCTTTCTTCCTACACAGCTTCTGAGATGATCAGTCTGTGTCATTTAAAAGCAGCTACAGAAATATCCAAGAATGAGCATACTTTCTTTAAGCCCATTAGGATTTCATTCCTCCAATCCTGCCTTTTAAAATAACCCTGGAACTCCCGTAGAATGAGAGTGAGTGGGGAGAGAGGCCTTGTTCATCCTTCTGCCTTGGAATTTCTAGTTAGATTCAGAGCAACAGGAAGCTATGGAGAAGATGTAATATTTAGCATTCAGGTAATGTTTAGTACGAGAAAATACTTTAGGGACACTGAGGAACAATATAAGAAGGGCTGAGGCATGTGATGTTGGCCTAAACCATTTTGCACAAGTATAGTCCCTTTTAGTATTATTAAAAGAGTGTTTGTTGGCTCGGCACCTGTGGCTCAATCGGCTAAGGCGCCAGCCACGTACACTTAAGGTGGCGGGTTCGAATCCCCAGCCCGGGCCCGCCAAACAACAATGATGGCTGCAACCAAAAAATGGCCAGGCGTTGTGGCAGGCGCCTGTGGTCCCAGCTACTTGGGAGGCGGAGGCAGGAGACTCGCTTGAGCCCAGAAGTTGGAGGTTGCTGTGAGCTGTGATCCCATGGCACTCTACCCAGGGGAATAGCTTGAGGCTCTGTCTCAAAAAAAAAAAAAAAAGAGTTAGAGCTTGTCAGCAAGAACAAAAATAGATAAGAAATCGCCTACAGCTGGATACAGTGGCTTATGACTAGAATCCTAGCACTCCGGGAGGTGGATGGATCACCTGAGCTCACGAACTGCAGACCAGCCTGAGCAAGTGGGAGACTGTCTCTCCTAAAAAAAAAAAAAAAGAAAGAAAGAAAAACTAGCTGACTATTATGGCAGGTACCTGTATTCCCAGCTACATGGGAGGCTGAGGCAAAAAGATCGCTTGAGCCCAAGCATTTGAGGTTGCTGTGAGCTATGATGGACACCACAGCACTCTACCTAGGGTGAAAGAGTGAGACTCTGTCTCAAAAAAAAAAAAAAAAAGTTGGGTATCTGTAGCTGGATGGTTAGAGCACTGGCCCCGTGCACCGCAGCTGGTAGGTTTGAACCCACCCTGCTAAAATTTAAAAAAAAAAAAAATCACCCATTTTGGGCCTCAGTCTCATCAGCTACAAAATGAGCTAACAGTAGGACCTACTTTATAGGCTGTTAAGAAAATTAGTTACCACATCTAAGGCCCTCAGAACAGTGCCTGGTCAATAACTGTGGAATAAAATTACTATGATGTAGTCTCTAATGAGGCACCAGCCCCCACCACCTCTATCTCCACTCAGGCCCAAAGGCAGTAGAGGAAGGGTCCTAAGGCCCAAAGGCCACTGCAGAAGGTAGGTTAGATCTTCCCACAGCTTTTCCCCAAAGGATACCAAGAGCTGCTGGGAAACCTCTCACCCTTCCCAGGGAGCTGTATGCAATGGATTTACACCACTCCACCACTCCATGAGTACAGGGCTTTGCTGCCCCCAGAAACCAGGCACCCAGCACCATCCCCACGATGTGCCCAAGATGAATGCATTCTTATCCCCATTATGTTACTGGGAAAACTGAGTACTTTCTCCTTCCTCATACAAGGGGAAGTATGAGTCCAAGGTCCTGGAGTGAGACCAGACCAGTGCTCTCTCCAGAGCTAACATGGAGCTAAATCCTAATGGCTCCTACCAGTGTACCTGTGTCCATGGCATCTTTTGCTCTCTGCCCTGGCCACACTCCAGGATCCAGTTAAATGGTAACCTCTTCTGAGTGGCCTCCCTGGGGGAGGGCAGGTCCCCATTATCACCTCTTTTACCCCTATTCTTCTCCTAGGAGGCTCTGCCTTTTCTTCTCCATTAGGGATCCCTGTACTCCCTATGCTTCCCTGCTCTGCTCTCTATGGCTCCCCCTTTCTCCTCTTTAGAATATAGCCAAAGTGTTCCCCAGGATATAAACATCAGGCCAGCCTCTGCTACCTCCAGATCTCACTGCCAGCCCCTCTCCCCACTGCTCTCTACTATAGCCACAGGAAGCAAGTTCCACCTCTGAGCCTTCGGTGCAGATGGTCCCTCTGCCGGGAAATCTCTCCCTACATGTGTTTTAGCTACATATTCAAAGGTTCGAACAGTGCATGACACACACGAGATGCTCGCTGATGGGTTTAGTGAGTCAATCATTGAAGAATGAGTGAATGACTGAAATAAACAGGTGGCTATGTAGTATGTGGTTAAGAGCACAGCTATGGATTCAAATCCCAGACCTACCACCTGACTTCAAGTCACTTTGCCTCCCTGAGTCTCAGTGTTCTCATTTGTAAAATAGTAATAACAATGATAATACCTGCTTCAGAGAGATATTTCGAGGATTAAAAGGGAGAGTATCAATAAATCCAACACTGAATTCTGAGCCTGGCACACAGTAGGCACTAAGTGCATGGCCCTTGTATACTCATGACTAGTTGGGGGGGAGGCCTCACCCCTCCCTAGCTGAGAGATCCACTAGTCTCAGACAAACCTGGCTTCTCAGGGCCCAGAGAGCTCTCTCCCTAGAACACCAGGCTTGGCATCCCAGGATGGCCACAGACTGACTTCATGGCACAGGAACTTGGGAATTTCCTGGCAGGAAGGCTTCTGTTGCCTGGACATGAAAACAGCTGATGGGCAGCTGGAGCTGGTAAGAGGTACTGCTAAAACTCAGCCCAGCAAGATAGCTGCCCCACCCCCACCTGAGCCCCAAAACCTGGGGTGCGGACACTGAGGTTTGGACTCAGACCGCAAAAGGCACTGGGCTAGTCCAACCCCTGGTCTGCCCTGTGGAACGACTATGGACAAAGACTGGGGTTCCCTACCCCAGCCACCTCACAGCCCTTTGGCCTGAACAGACCAGGTATTTCTAGCAACTCCATCCCACTGTTTGCGGCCTTAAGGGAGGTAAGAGGCAGCTTAGAGCAGCCCCTTCCTATTACAGACAGGTTTATAACCAGACAAGGTCATTCAACAAAGGGGTAGCCATGCATGGCTATCCCATTGCACTCTACAGTTTGTAGAGCACATTCACACTTAGGAGCCAGCAACATTCACTGAACACAAACTAGTACATTACTGTCCTGGGGCCATGGATTTGAGAAGGCACAGTTCTGTGCTCGGTCAGCTCCCTGTCTGGCCCAGCTCTCCCCAAGTTGAGGAGGAAACTGAGACTCAAGAGGAGTGACATGCCTGATTCAAAGTGGCTCAGAGCCTCTAACGGCAGAGACGGGACAGCCTCAGGTTGCAGAGAGTTTTTGTGATTGTGTGTGTGTGTGTTTTAACAGATCTTATTGGCCATGAATCAATGAGAAACTGCCAGATGGAGGTCTCAGGGTCCCAAGCTAAAAGTAAGTCAGAAGTTCCACATGGGAGGAATTTCTGGGAATTTCCCAGTACTGGCACCAAACAGGAAAGAGTAATGAATAAAAGCTCTCTGTGGTTCTTCTCAGCTGCCCCCATCCTATTCTACAGGTTGACAAAGGCCCCAGCAGGCACCCATAAGGCCCTTGAGGGGAGGCCAGGGCTCAGTCTCATTCATCCCACTATGCTCTGGCAGAAAGGCAGACCCACACAAACATACTCACTATGCCCACATGCTCCCACACTCACTATGCTGTCTCCTCAGGTCAGTGCCCAGCCCCTCAGCACCCATGGAAGCTTTCTCTCAGTTTTTAGTTTCAGGAGTCTCACTGTAACTCCTGTGCTTCCTGGGATGGAAGGAGTAAAGGAGAGACCTTGCAACCCCTGGGAGAAGGTAGTGGGCAGAAAGCACAAGGCCCTGGCAATTGGGACTGACAGTTCTGGGACAGGACAGAATCTCCTTTTCTGCCTGAAGTTCCACCATTAGGGATTCATCCCCTCAGTTCTTAAAGAACTTCCTGGTACCCACTGTGGCCAATCTAGAAATTTGGATGGTCAAGGATAGAGAGCATAGTGGCTTCAACTCCTGTTCTCCAGGTGGAAGACTGAGCAAAAGGGACTAGTAAGTCTGCTCAGAGAGGAGAGGCTGCTACTCCACCACTGGGCTCCTGCCAGATGGTCCTGTGGGGCCAGGCCACATCTCTCCTTGTCTAGACAGGGGCTGGGAAGTGGAAGTCGGGGTCCCCAGGGGCCAGCCTGTTACTGGGGTGACTGTGCTTCCCCAGGAGGCCCACCCAGCCTGGCTGGCAAAAATCCTCCCACGTGCAGCTGCCAGCCCAGGAGGTGAGTCACTCACTGCCCCTTAGAGCCATTTATAGCAGCTCTTGGGAAAGCCACAGACCTCCCAGCCCTCAGCCTCTGACAGCACACCCCTGCCAACCCCTTAGGATCCTGCCCTGCACCTAGCATGAGTGTTCTGGTCTGAGGGACCCATTAATTAAACAGGAACATCAGAGTAACAGGAAGGGACCTCACCTAGGTCAAGCTCTGCCCGCCATGACACACCCACCTCTGAAACCCGGTTCGCCCCTACAGACCTGCTCTGGGGACAGTCTGCTGGTCCTCCATGGAGGGAAGTGGCCTCCTTATCCCCATGCCAGGCCCTGGCTGGTCTGTCCCAAATCTGGGTCCAGGATGTGGAAGCCAAAGGTCAGCGAGGGGAGGAAAGATGCTAAGGCCCCACAGGTAGAGGGGGATACAAGGCCCATGGTCCAGGCACCTGCGGGGGCCAGGCTCCACCCCGCCCATCGGCGGTGGCTTCCTTACCGTGGCGTCCTCAGCGCCGTGGTGGCCGATAAGGCGGCTTCCCCCAGGGTGCCGCTGTGCCCAGCGGCTGATGTCGTAGACGCGGCGCTCGATGACCAGCCACTTGTCGCCGGGCAGGTCGTGTGGGCGGATCTGTTCCCAGCGAAAGGTAGGCAGAGGCGCCCCTGGCCGCATCGACCCCTCCCGCGGACCCCGCCCCCCGCCCGGCTCCCCGACGCCTCCCATGGCTGAGCGCGAAAGTCTTAGAGATCCCGGGACGTTCCCGAGCTGGAGCTAGACACCGATGGAAGCGAGGTGGCGTCCCCTGGGGCCTCCGCTGCAGCCGCCCGTCGCTCCGGGCCCCGCCCTGCCGCTGCGGCCGCCGTACGAGCGTGCGCCTGCCCGACTCTCGGCGCAGGCAACTTTCCTGCCTTATAACCGCGCTCGCGGCGCCCGCCTCGCCTCGCCCTCCCCTTGTCCCGGCCCCCGGGCGGCCGGCCCCCAGCAGTCTCCAATCCCCTCGCGGCGTCACGGGCTCCATTGGCCGGCCCCGGAGGGCGGCGTCGGGGCGGGCTCGCCCCTCAGTGGAGGGCCGCGGCCACCATGCCTGGCCCTGCCCGCAGGACACTGTCCCGCCCTGGGTCCCGGCTCGGCCAGGGGGTGGAGCCCGGGATACAGCACAGTCTGGAGCCGGCCCCGGGGCGCCGTAGGGGGCCCCAGGCAGAGTCCGGGTCTGCGCCCTTGGAGGGTGGGCTGAGGATCTGGGGGCTTGCAGCGGCGCGTCTTGGAACGTTAAATTCGGAGCGCCCAGAAGTGGGACTCTATCTCAGGATGACTGCAAACAGCCTTCGAACAATGGGCCCCTACATCTGCGCCTCTAGGCCATCCCAGCTGCCCCCACCGCCACCAGGGCTCCTGGGGATCTCTCTGCTGGAGGGCGAAGCTGCAGAGCTGAAGATGCAGAGGTGAAGGGTTGCCCATTGGGGAAGAAAAGGAACATGGTGACCCCATTCAACCCTCACTTCCTTTTTTTTCTTAAATAAATTCAAATCCTTTTGACATTATAGGTAGCTAATTAAATTGCTCTTTGTTTGAGATACAGGTGCCAGTCCTAAAAGTTGAGTTCACATCAACAAATAATAAAAATCAGGTTAGGGGGCATGGTGGCTCAGGCCAGGAATAGTAGCACTTTGGGAGATGGAGGAGGGGGGATCACTTGAGGCTGCAGTGCGCTATAATTGCACCACTGCATTCCTGCCTGTAACAGATTAGGCTAAGGTTAACTGTAGAGCAGTGGTTATCAAACTTGAACACCTATCAGAACCACCTGGAAGGCTTTTTGAAACATATTATTGGGTCCTACCCCCAGTGTGTGATTCAGTAGATCTGGTCTGGGTCACAGGCCTGCAAGACTAACAAGTTCCAAAGTGTGGGTTTGGGGATACACTTAGAGAATTCTAAGTCCATCTATCTCTGATATGTTAAGATTTTGTCTTTGTCTTAACAATTTGTAGGAAACCATCGTAGCTAATATTTGTGTGACAGAAGGACCAAGTTCTGCAGAAATACTAGAGGGGGACTTGAAGTTACCGAGGATGGGGGCTGCCCAAGTCCTCTCCACTGAGGCACCCAAAGAATCCTGGAACCCCCTTGTGGCATGTGTGTAGGGCTGCAGGAGCTCAGCTAGAGCCTCTGTGCCCTGTGTGGTGACAAGAGAAAGAAGGCAGACTCTCAGAAGAAATGTACCCTCTGGTCCTGAATCCAGCCTGTCCACAGAGGGCATGGCCCTTTTCCCATCTTCAGCAGCCCTGGGTGGTGAGATGTGGCCAACCCAGGGGCCACCCAGGGGCTCTTTTCCCCAGGGCCCTGACCTGATCTCAGCCCCTGTGGTGAGGTAGTTGGGGGTTGGGTAGGTTAGAGCCACCATCTGCCGCAGACATCTTAGGAGAGATAGGGAACAAGTCCCTAGGAGATAGAGCAGGGACAGGGCTTGGGCCATGCCACACCTTCTGTCCGCTTCATTCCAGGATGGAGAGAGAGGTGGTGAGGCCCTCTTGTCACCAGGTTCTGTGTTCCCATACAGGCTAAACTGTGGGTACCTCCTCACCATAGCCCAGGTGAACAGCTTCCCTCAGTATTTCTCTGTAGGCTTTGGGGCCTTCCATAAGTTACTCTACCTCTCTGGACTTCAACCCAGTGGGTCTTGCAATTTTCATGGAGTCAGAGGGACTAGGGGAAGCTTGTCCTCAAACCCCCAAGTCAGGGAATCCAAGGCCTCTCAGACCACTTGGGAAAGGGAGAGGCATCACTCAACATTCCTGAGCTGCCATTCAGGCACTGCCAGGGTTTGTATGTGGGGGAGGTCTGGGGGAGGAAAACTAGCCAGCAGAACTATTTTTATTTTGGAGAAGGGAGCTTGAGGTTTGAGGGGAGTCCCTCAGATCCCTCAAGTGCAGCCCCTGCTTTAGTACCTGCTGAATTTCTTTCTGTTTTGAGCTGCAACACAGACCTCTTCCTGTACACATTGAAATCTTCATCCCTGCAGAGCCACCACCTACCTCCTGGAGCTATGTGTTGTTTGTGCAGTGCCAGCAGCAGCCTGGAGGGGCGAATTTAAGAGAAAGCTCTGGGCCCACCAGGAGCAGCAGTCACGAAGCTTAGGGATTTATTCTCCAGCAGACACAAACGTGGACTCAGATCAGTGCTTTATGATTTGGTTTTGAGTTACAGCTCAGTACACCATGAGCTTAGTTATTAGGCCCTGGACACAACTCTTCTGAGAAGGGAGGTGTCTGAAGAGGTGGGGGCCACAGAATTATGCCAGAGCTGCTTGGGACCAGTGAGAGCAAGAACCATTGCCCTACTGGCCACCAAAGATCCTCCCCAAAGGCATCCCTCTGGTGGCAGGGTAGAGCTCCTGAGAACACCCCTTAGTAAAAAGGA
This sequence comes from Galagoides demidoff, assembly GCA_963574575.1. Classification (NCBI taxonomy): domain Eukaryota; kingdom Metazoa; phylum Chordata; class Mammalia; order Primates; family Galagidae; genus Galagoides; species Galagoides demidoff. Next base: position 8,016 of record CAUYQV010011102.1, on the reverse strand, counting down.
TCTTCACACAAATGGTCTACAAACATATAAAAGATGTTCAACAACACTGATCATCAGAAAGACGCCAATGGGGTGGCTCAGTGAGTAGAGCGCCGGCCCCACATGAAGAGATAAGCACCCCATGATCAGAGGGCTCCGGGAACACTTTCACCACATACCGAGGGTGGTGGGTTCGAACCCAGCCCCAGCCAAACTGCAACAAAAATAGCTGGGCATTGTGGTAGGTGTCTATAGTCCCAGCTACTCGGGAGGCTGAGGCAAGAGAATCGCCTAAGCCCAGGAGCTGGAGGTTGCTGTGAGCTGTGATCCCATAGCACTCTACCAAGGGTGATAAAGTGATACTCTGTCTCAAAAAAAAAAGACAGATGCCAATCAAAACCACAATGTGATAACACCTCACCCCTGTTTGAATGGCTACTATAAGAAAAGAAAATAAGGGGTTAGCAAGGATGTAAAACCTTTGTCCACTCTGGTGGGAATGTAAAATGGTGCAGCCAGTGTGTAAAATAGTAAGGAGTTTCCTAAAAAAACAAAAATAGAAACACCATATGATCCAGCAATTCTACTTGTGGGTATATGCCCCAAAGAACTGAAGGCATAATTTCAAAGGGATACTGTATTTGTACACTCATGTTCATAGCAGCACTATTCACGATAGTCAAGGGGTAGAAGCAATCTGAGTGTCTACCCATAGATGAAAGGATGAATGAAATATGATATATACATACAATGGAATATTGTTCAGTCTTAAAAAGGAAGGAGCTCCTGTCATATGGATAAAATAAGCCTTTCACCTAAGCACAAATACTGCTTGATTCTACTTATCGGAAGGACCTACAGTACTCGAGTTCACAGACACAGAAAGCAGAATGGTGCTTGCAGGAGCTGGAGGAAGAGGAAATAGGGAATGGTTTAATGGGTACAGTGTTTCAATTTTATAAGACAAAAAAGATCTAGGCCAAACCAAAGGGCTCACGCCTGTAATCCCAGTACTTTGGGGAGGCCCAGGGAGAAATCCTTGAGGCCAGGAGTTTGAGACCAGTCTGGGTAACATACTTAGACCTTGTTTCTATAAAAAAACAACTTTAAAATTACTGGGTACAGTAGCACATGCCTGTAATCCCATCTACTTGGGAGCCTGAGGCAAGAGGATTGCTTGAACCCAGGTATTTGAGGTTACAATGAGCTATGTTGACACTGCTGTACTGTAGTCTGGGAGACAGAAACAAGACCCTATCTCAATAAAAAGAAAAGAAATGTTCTGGAGATCTGTTTCAGAACCACCTAAATGTATTTAGCACTACAGTATGTTTAAAATGGTTAAGATGGCAAATTTAATTTTATTATTTAACATGAAAAAAGTAAATGAAAAAGGGGGATACTGCAACAGCCATTTAGTCCTATCTTCCCAACTCATAGATGAGAAAACTGAAGCCCTGAGAGGTGTGCCTTTGCCCAGGTACATGGCCCTGGCAATTCCAATCAGGACAGGCTTGGCAGACAGTGTGATCACAGGGCAATGCCCAGGCCCATGAGCAGTTGGGCTCGGGCTCATCCCTCCACCCTCCAGCCAGGATTGGTGAGAGCTGTTAAGAGGTGACTAAAGAGAGCTAAAAGACTCACATGCTTGGGGGCACTTAGGCCCAAGTGGGTTATCTAGAAAATTCATTTAAGAGGAAAAACCCATGCGTGGCTGATGTTCCCCCCAGCCAACTCTGACAGCCAAAGCCCTGATATCCTCTGGGGAAGGCCCCTGTACCCCTCGCACCCCCTCTCCCATGTCTCCAACCCTCCCAGCCTATAGGCAACTGTAATGGGTTAAAGAGTGTAGGAAACAAACCTGGATTCAAATTCCAGTTCTACTACTGCCTGAGCCTGTTTCTACATCTCTTAAAACAGGTAAGGGGCTGGGTGAGTGACTAGGGTACCAGCCACATACACCGGAGCTGGACGGTTCAAACCCAGTTCAGGCCTTCCAAACAAGGACAACTACAACCAAAAAATAGTTGAGCGTTGTGGTGGGCACCTGTAATCCTAGCTATTTGGGAGGCTGAGGAAAGAGAATCACTTAAGCCCAAGGGTTTGAGCTTGCTGTGAGCTGTGATGCCACAGCACTCTACCAGGGTGACATAGTGAGACTCTTGTCTAAAAAAAAAAAAAGTAAGGGGCTGATTCAGAGCATACACATTGCAGGTGTTTAGTAAAAGGCAGCCAGATGCTAGTTAGTACCCTGGGCTCTAGTGTTGGGCTCATTGCTTCTATCCCGGGACCACCATTTCCTCTGCGTGACCTGTCTATGCCTTACCTGATTCATCTGTAAAATGGGACTAATGGTACTTTCTAAGGTTCCCGTAAGGGTTAAGTGAATTAGTTCATTTATGAGGGTTTGGAACCATGCCTGGCACATAGTCTGTGCTCAGATACAACCCACTGTTGGGAAGTACAGAGGCTGGAGAGTGTGTGTGTGTGTAGCCTCCAGGTATCCCAGTCATTTTCTTTTACAATGGCCCCAGGTGGGGTCTAACAACAGAGATACTGTGGTGGGGATGGGCAGAGCAGGTCTGCCTCCTACTTAAGGAGAAGGTCTCTGGTCCTTGTTGAGTGAATGAATGCATGTTTGTGACAGGAGGCCCAAGCAATGAGCTTCTAAGGGGGCTGGGGAGATGGGGCACAGACTCAAATCACAGGTGGTGCGGGGAGTGGGAGGGGGCACTGAGGGCAACTGAGGCAGGAGACCCCTTGGGAACGGGGTCTGGCTGGACAGGGTGATAGGGTGGAGGGGTTGATGGAGTCATGGCTAGTCCACAGCTGTCCTGAACTACCAGCTGAGTGGCCCGAAGGCCTCAGGCCAACAGAGAACTCCCCTGAAATGTCACTAGCCCCAATAGACACTGACCCAGCCTAGAAGCTGCTGCACTCCTTTCTCTGGGGGTGCCCCCCAAGAAGGACACCTACTGGCCTAGGCCTACACCCCTACAGATACGGAGGGGTCCAGGCACAAAACACTTCCCCAGCCCCACTCTGGCTCCTCAGAGGCCCTGGCCACTCCCACCTTTCACCTGAGACCCTCTGCTAAGAACCCAACTAAGACTTAGCTCAGAAACCCAAACGCTGAGCTTCCCCAGTCCCTGCCTATGCTGCTGGCAGACATCACCAGTCAATCCTGCCATGATCCTATTGAGCACCAGGAAGCTCAGTGCTTTATCTCTGAACTCCAGGCTCCTATTAGATTGGAGCTGGCCATCCCTGAGGGCGAGGAGACCCAGGGGGACTTTCCAAAGATCCACAGCTAGGCTGTTTTCCCCAGCAGCAGTAATTGCAGCCTGTGGAATGCTAAGAGTGGACTCTAATAGTCCTCTCTGCAGCAAGGAATTGGTGGTAGTGATGGTGGTGGGGTGGCTTCAGGATTTGGGTTTTAATCCCAAGCACGAGGGCGGGCAAGGAAAGGATTTGGTTTCATTCCTCTAGATGCCCAAACCTTGGCCGGAGCCCCAGGGTGCAGGAGTGAAGGCGCGTGGCCGCCCAGCCTCTACCAACAAAGACTTCCTTTATTAAATAAAGATCGTGTTACATTCCATTCAAAGAAGGAAATCCAGACATGGTGAGGGATATGTCCAGGTTGGAGCCCCTAACCCTAGTCCCAAGTGGGCTGTGATGGGCAAGGAAGGACCCAGGTCCTGCCCACCCCACTCTGCCCCCTCCTCATGCAAGGGCTCGTTGTCTGCACAGCCACCCGCAGTGGAAAACAGGAACAGGCATCCTGAGGCCCTGTCTTGTGTCTAACCAATCCCTCCAGAGGTTTTGAGAGTAGCGCCTTGAGAAGCACAGGGCTAGATCAGAGAGGGAGGGGAGGTGATTCATCTCAAAATGCTCTGGGACAATACCCAGCCATACACAAGTGGAATGGGCAAGCATATGGAGGCCCCACCAGTCCTCCTAGCCCTGCTGCCATGGGCCCTTGGAGGTCACCAGGAACGAGGTATGGGATGGCCACAAGGGAAGCTTGTAGCCCAGGCTTAGGAACTGGGGTGGAGGATGCTCTGGAGATCTGGCCACCTCACGACAATCTCTTTCTGAAGATACGCCAGCAGTAAGGCACCTGAAAGCAGCAGCTCTCTGAACCAAGGAAAGGGGTGCTGAACCCCTCAAGTGTCCTCTTCTAAGGGCCAAGTCTCCCAAATATGGCTCCGAACTCCTTGGTCTTTGGTGCTTTCTTGAAATCTTCTTGCTGGTTGCAGAACTCAACGGGGAAGAGAGAAGCATCTTCTATCAAGTCCAGGCCTGGCTGTCCCAGGATAGAGTGTGGTACTGGCTCAGCACTGCCTCTATGGGCTGTCCATTTGTCCATCCGTCTGGCTCCTGGCTCAGGGCTGGCTTCAGCAGCCTGTCTCCCTGTCAGCTTGTCCTGGGCAGGTGTTTGCTCCCACTTAGAGCCCCCCTCCAGGCCACCCTAAGCCTCCTGGGGGAAGAAACCAAGTTTGGCCAGTGACATCTCCTTCCTCAGCCTGGTGACTTCCCAGAACATTGGCTCCGCTGCAAGCAGAAAGAGAGTGGACAGCTCAGGGCCAGCCCAAGGTCACCTCAGGCAGATGGCCTGGCTCCTCCCCCTGGCATTGGGCAGGGCGACTGGCAAGGTACACTACTAGGGTTCTGATCCCCAGGACAGACGACCTTGGCCAGTGGCTAGACGTCTCTGAGGCTTCACTCTGGACAGGGTGAAGCTGATGAGCGCTGAACATGCTGACACTCCCTCAGCCTGATGCAGACATGCACATACACACTGCCGCACACTCAAGCACTCAGCGGTGATGCCGCCAGACTCAGGAGCTGCATGCTTGGGGTGTCACGGGGACCCTGAGCACTGAGTGGAGCCAGTGTCAGTCAAGGCATCTGAGGAGGCAGGTCCTCAAGGCTCATTCCCAGGCCTAGCGTGTGTGAACAGCCAGTGTGCTCCAGCCTTGGGGACTGGACCTCCAGGACAGGAGACAGTAAGGAGATAGCTCCTTACTCAGAGGCTTAGGCAAAGCTAGTTCAGAATATTTACTAGGGAACAGTTTGGTGGCACAGGGCAGAGGATCTGCCAGATAAGAGCCACAATGGGAGGAAAGGCCTGGAGGTAGGCAAGCCTGTGTACAGGTAACCATACAGGGGTCCTCAAACTTTTTAAACAGAGGGCCAGTTCACTGTCCCTCAGACAGCTGGAGAGCCAGACTGAGGGCCCCAGGATGAGTCAGCTGCTAAGGAGGACAGGCAGTGGTGGCAAAAATACCTGGTGGGCTGGATAACTGTCTTAGGCAGGCTGCATGTGGCCCGCGGGTCATAGATTGAGGACGCCTGAAAGACTTGGCTGAGAGATTCCCCAGTCCCTGCCTGTGCTGCTGGCAGACATCACTAATCAATCCTGCTATTATCCTGCTAAGCAACAGGAAGCTCAATGCTTTAACTCTGAGCTCCAGGCTCCTATTAGACTAGAGCTAGCCATTCCTGAGGGTGAGGAGACCCAGAGGTTATCACATCAGGAGCAGGAAAGGAGTCACAGGGGAGGCCCCATAATTCAGGGCCTCAAATGCCAAGCCAGTAACAGGAATGGTGTCCTTCCAGGTCCTGGAGATTGGGAGAGGTCTCCGGACAGAAGACCAGGTTGACATAGACCCAGGATGGAAGGTACAGGGGTTGTCAGACTTGCTGTCCTATAAGGCAGGGCCCAGGAGGCTCTGTCTGCAGCTCACCCATAGAACTCAGCACCGGGAGGTCTGTGAGCCCAACCAACCTACAACCTTCCTCCTTGCTAGCCTCAAGGCTGTGCGACCCAGGATCTCGCCTGGGCTCAGAGTCAGGGAAACCCAGAAAGCACTCGCCTTCCCAGCCCGCATCGCATGCCATCCCAACAATGGCCACCAGGGGGTGCTCACCGTCCTGCCGCACCAGGCCTTGTTGGATGTAGCGGATGTAGGTGAAGAAATTGCACACTGCTGTGATCTGTGGACGGCATCAGGCAGGGGGTGAGCCGCTAGTTTCCACACTCAGGGTCCCCCAACCAGGTAGAGCAGCTCTGAGACCAGAGCAGAAAGTCCCTCAGGCCCTCTTTGGAGCTAGGTAGTGCTGACTCAGATAGGGCTGGGCTTTAAAATTGTCCTTAATAGTAGCAGCAAGACTAACCCTGCTTAGTCTGGCTGCAGTCTTGGCTCAGACTCTGCCTTGGGGATGCTCAGCCTGTGGAGAGGGCGCTGTTGGTGCCCTGCCCAGGGCCCCTTCCCCAGGGGCCAGGAGTGTTGGCTACTAATAAACATAGGTGCCCCCACCTGTACCTCTACCCCTAACTCCGTGCAGACCTCAGCCAATGGGGAAGGAATAAGAAAGCCCAGCCCCTTTGCTTCAAGGTGGACCCAACTGGGTGCTGCAGAACCCTGGAGATCTAGATGGGGTGGAAGCTGGGCTCCTCCCACCCTGCTTCCCTGGCTCTCCTGGGAGTCCTAAGTAACCCAGCCTAAACCAGGGTAGAAGGTGGTTGCTAGCTGTGCCTGCAATAGGCCCTGCTGAATGCCCAGTGCTCTGGGGGAGAGGGATGGACACCCAAAGGCTGGGGAGGGGAGGGACCAAAGTGCAAAGTGACACAGCATGACGTCTCCTGTTAGAGAGCATGATGACAAGTGGGCAAATAGCACCCTGTTGGGCAGCAGCCTGTCCAGACCTTGACAGTTTCCACAGTCATTCAGGTAAATTGTCCCACACTCAAGTGAGAGTGAGTTATCAGCATACTGAAGAGAGAGCCTCCCGATGGCTTTGAAGTATGCTGTTCTGCTTTGAGAAGGTCCTGTGGCAGAGAACTATGGAAGCCTCTAGAAGCTCAGTGTCCCTAGCCAGCAGCCTGCAAGAAAACAGGGACCTCGGTCCCTCAACCACAAGGAACTGAATTCTGCTGATAGCCATGTGAGCTTGGAAGAGGACCCTGAACTCCAAAAGGAGCACACACAGCCAACTGACATCTTGATTGTAGCCTTAGGAGGCCCTGAGTAGAGGACCCAGTGCCTGACTCCTGATCCAGGGTAACTGGGAAATCACACGTGCATGTTGTTTTATGCCGGTGTGCCGATAGTACTTTGTTACATACTAATAGCAAACTACTACACTGACCTTGGCTGTGTGGCCCGAATCAGCCTCCACACCTCTGAGTCTATTCTGCTCTGCAGATTGAGGTAGAGTCCTGTTTGTACTTCCAGGCCCAGAGTCCCAGCCAAGTGACACTTGTGAAGGATGACTTACCCTGGCCCGAGATGATGGTGAGATGTAGTAGTGGGTCTCAGAGTCCCCAAGCCGGATACGATGGCGGCAAACACGGGCCAGCCCACTCAGGGCACATGTGCTGAGGGGAAGCAAAGGGGACTGTGAGACTGGCTGTGGCTTGGCTATCCCATGCATGTGGGTAGGATGCGGCAGCCAGACGGTGCATGGAGGAGAGGCAGGCAGGGATGGGAAGAGAGGCCAGGCTATGGGAGGGAGGCCAGGCTGGGGGTGCCCAGCAGTTTTGGAATAGACCTTTTTTTTTTTAGAGACAGAGTCTCACTTTGTCACCCTCAGCAGACTGCTGTGCTGTCATAGCTCACAGCAACCTTAAACTCTTTTTTTTTTTTTTTTTTTGAGACGGAGCCTCAAGCTGTCCCCCTGGGTAGAATGCCATGGCATCACAGCTCATAGCAACCTCCAACTCCTGGGCTCAAGCGAGTCTCCTGCCTCCGCCTCCCAAGTAGCTGGGACCACAGGCGCCTGCCACAATGCCTGGCCATTTTTTGGTTGCAGCCATCATTGTTGTTTGGTCGGCCCGGGCTGGGGATTCGAACCCGCCACCTTAGGTGTATGTGGCTGGTGCCTTAGCTGCTTGAGCCACAGGTGCCGAGCCACGTGTTAACTTTCTTTCTGTTTTTTTTTTTTTTTTTTTGCCGGAGCCTCAAGCTATCCCCCTGGGTAGAGTGCCATGGCATCACAGCTCATAGCAACCTCCAACTCCTGGGCTCAAGC
>CAUYQV010011095.1:0-37105 GCA_963574575.1 Galagoides demidoff | reverse complement strand
GCTTGAGCCCAGGAGTTGGAGGTTGCTATGAGCTGTGATGCCATGGCACTCTACCCAGGGGGATAGCTTGAGGCTCCGTCTCAAAAAAAAAAAAAAAAGAAAAGAAAAATGTGTTTTAAATGTATTATTAGAAAGATACATATATGGCCTGACAATAGAACACATGCCAGTTCTGACTGTTCAATTACAAACAAGTTATGATACTAATGCACAGATCCTCACAAAACATTTATTTATCCTATCACCACAGGATGTGTCACAAAGGTGAATTCAAGTTTTCACAGTAACTTCTGGTAAAGAACTCTTGAAATAGGGTTATGATGCAATACTCCTGATTAGTTACTTATCAAACACTGCCCCCTCCTGTTCATTAACTTTAACGTACTCATAATCATAAAGTTTAAAAGTTCATGCCACATAAATTGGGTATTTGATATTAAAGCATTAGTGTTAGTTTTTAAAAGTATTAGTGACATTATAATTACATTTTAAAAGATCTGTCTGCTTTTACAAATATATCATGAAATATACCCTATTTATGGATAAATGTTAGGATATCTGGGATTTGCTCCAAAATAATCCGGTCTTCAGGGAGAGGGGTTAGAAGAAATAAGAATGGTCAGGAGTTTTTAACCTATTGAAACGTACATGTAGAGACTGTTGTATGCTAAGGTGTGATATTTGAAAAATTTCAAAATAAAATAAAAAATTAAAAACTCCTATTTTATCCCTATCTCTTTTTTTGAGACAAAGTCTCAAGCTGTTACCTTGGGTAAAATGGCATGGTGTCACAGCTCACAGCAACCTCAAACTCTTGGGCTTAAGCGATTCTCTCGCTTCAGCCTCCCAAGTAGCTGGGACTACAGGGGCCCACCACAATGTCTGGCTATTTTTTGGTTGTAGTTGTCATTGTTGGTTTGGCAGGCCCAGGCTGGATTCAAACCAGCCAGCACCAGTGTTATGTGGCTGGTGCCCTAGATGCTGAGCTACAGGCACGGAGCCTATCCCTATCATCTTAAGCTGGAAATAAAAGTTGTTTATATAATACCAACTTGGTAAGTATTTAATCATAAGATAATCTTCCATTCCTTCCTTTTTCTGGCATAAAAAGGCATTTACAAAGACAGAATTTTAAATATTAAACTAAATCCAAAGAATACCAAAACATCACTGTTCCTACAATATAATTTAGACATTCCTTTATGAAACATTAATTCCTAAATAATGTATTAAACTGTTTTTACCCTAAAAAATTAATGGGATTTGTTTTTGTTGAATTACTTTAAAAATACTAAAATGCATATTTTAATATTTTAAAAGTATTGCTGGACTCCCTTGTTGGAGTGAATCTCACAATATTTTTTCTTTATAGTCTACTAAAAGGCAATAATTCTGAATAAAATATATTAAGTTTATACTGAGTTTTCCTTTCATTCTTTCAATCAAAAAGATATGAAGCTGAAGTCATTCAAATCTAATCAATAACATTCTACAATTCCTCAAATATAGACTGAATCTATACTATAAACATATACTAATTCTAAAAATTAACATGCAAGAATTTTGCTTTGAAGTAGCAATGTAGGCTCGCTCTTTTCATAAACTTAATTAATAGAAAATTCTTCTAAGGTCTCATTAAAGCTCTAATGGTTCAGTTACATAATATTAATAATACTGGTTAATTATTATACTGTCACCAAATTTACCTTGTCTGCAATTTTACAGCAGCAGTCCATCCATAAGAAATCTTGAATTAAATCATCATCTACAACAAAAGATAGCTATAACTTGTCTTTTAAAAACAATGTTTTCTTTCAAAGAATTTCTAAGTCAGCAGATTATAAATGATGCTTAGAAATTAAACAAAAATGACTGAACCAGTGTTATCTATCGTGTAGTTTTCAGGTCTTTGGTGTATTTCACATTGCAAAGACTTTACAAAAAGCTACTGCCTTATCTTTCATCTTCTCATATGATTTGACTTAACATATAGCTCAGGGTGGAGGGGGAGTGGTAGAAGTGTTGGTTTACTGACTATCCAATAGCACTTTGAGAAATGTGTCTTGGGGAACTGGAGACTAGTTCTTTAGTCCTTTCCAAAAGCAATCTTAGGTAGAAATGGCATCAGTCTAGAAAAATAATGATTTAATACTCTATTTTCTAAACGTTTTACTTTTTCTACTACTTTTGGATGGGTGACCAGACCCAGGCAAAGCATAACTTCTTTATATTCATTTTAACACCCTAAAATATCATCAATGTAGTCAAATATATGTAAAGTCCCAACAATAACTATTGATATCCTATGAATAATCTCTACTTGTTAATTCCATATCTACTCTTAATAAACTTGTATTAACATTCCAGATGTTCTAGGAGAACATTTTCATCTTTTTCTACTTGATATTCTTTATGTTCCCTCCCCCATCTTTTCATTTTGCTTTTCTTTTCTTTGAGACAGTCTTAAGTTGTTGCCCTTAGTAGAGTGCTGTTGTATCACAGCTCACAGCAACCTCAAACTCTTGGGCTTAAGTGATTCTCTTGCCTCAGCCTCCCGAGTAGCTAGGACTACAGGTGCCCTCCACAACACCCAGCTATTTTTTTTGTAGTTGTTTAGCTGGCCCAGGCCAGGTTTGAACCCACCATCCTTGGTACACGTGGCTGGCACCATAACCACTGTGCTACAAGCGCTTTGCTTTTCTTAACCAGATTGCTTTAATACTCCTGGCCTTCCTCTATGAACAAGGAAGCCTGTTAACTAGATCTATGAGACTGTGGCATTTACTTGACTTGATTCATTCCAATAGATATTTACTATCTATACTACCCCTATTCTAATCTGTCCACTTTATAACCTATCTCAAAAAAAAAATCCCTTCTCCTTTTCGGCTACATACAAATACAGAACTATAAAAAAGTTTCATTTTGCCAATTTAAGAAATTTGTCAGCAATAATCTAAACAAATTCAAACTTAAATTTCATTATGTGATGATAAAGCATAGTTAATATTCAACAGTGATCCCAAAATAGAATTCTGAATCATCTCTAGGTTGACCAATCTTCTTGGTTTGCTTGGTTTAGGAACTCAAAGTCCTGGGATATTCCTTAGACTTAGTTAAACTGGGTCAGTTAACCTAAATCTTTTTTATTTGTGTTTCTTGAACAAAAGCCTCTCTTCTGTTCTAGTCTTTATGTAGTATTTTACTTTAGGTTACATAAAACTAATGCTCTGAACCTGAATTCAGCCCAGACTTGCCCTTTGACTCTTGGATTTAAGTAGTCTACAAGCTTGGTGAGTCTCAATTATTTCTTTGCGACAGAGTCTCATTTTGTTGCCCTGGGTAGAGTGCCTTGGTGTCATAGCTCATAGCAACTTCAAAATCTTAAGACTAAAGAGATCCTCTTGCCTCAGTTTACACAGTAGCTGGGACTACAGGCACTCACCACAACTCCCAGCTAATTTTTCTAGTTTTAGTAGAGATAGGGCCTTATTCTTGCTTAGGCTAGTCTCGAACTCCTGATGTGAAGCCTCCCAGAGTGCTAGGATTACAGGCCTGAGCCACCATGTCCAACCTAGTTTGAATTTTTAACCCATAAGCTAACAAAACAAACAAGAATCCAACATTCAAAAAAAAAACCAAACCACAAAAACAAGTATGGGTAGAGATGTGAAGTTTTTTTTTTTTTTAAGACAAGAGTCTCAAGCTGTTGCCCTGGGTAGAGTGCTATGACATCACAGCTCACAGCAACCTCAAACTCTTGGGCTTAAGCCATTCTCTTGCCTCACTCAGCCTCCCAAGTAGCTGGGCACCCACCACAACACCCAGCCATTTTTTTTTGTTGCAGGTGTCATTGTTGTTTTAGCTGGCCTGGGTCAGGTTTGAACCAGTCAGCCTCAGTGTATGTGGATGGCACCCTACCCACTGAAACACGGGCACCGTCCTAAAGATGAGAAATTTGACACAAAATAACAGCATCCTTTTTGATAATTGTGAAAACAATAAAGTAAGTGTTTACATTCTAATTTTAAGTACTTTACAATTACCACTACTTCAATACTTTAAACCTACCAAATAATTTAAAGAAAGCAGTCATTTCTTGACGCTGTATTACCAGACAAGGTCCTTTGGGGCGTTTAGATTTGTTGTTATGTGCATTTTTTTCAGATGCTTGCCAACTATCTTTAAAAAGAGGACGTTTCAGATTAATGGGCTTTTTAGGTTGATATGATCTATTTGACCCTAATTTTACATGAACAGTGACAGTAGGTGGTGTCTCACAACCCATCTGATTGTGCCTCATTTTGGTTTCCCAAGATTCCTGTAAAAATAAAACATACAATTATTTATTATGTCCATTCATTTGTATATAAAACCAAATAACTGGATTATACTACCAGACACAATCATATGAAATGCTACTGAACTTGCTATTAAAATGATATTTGTGGCAGTGACTCACATTAAAAATTTGTTTTTAGGGGTAGCACCTGTGACTCAAAGGGGTGGTGTGCCAGCCCCATATGCCAGAGGTGGTGGGTTCAAACCCAGCCCTAGCCAAAAAAAAAAAAAGGAAGAAAAGAAAAAAGAAATAAAACCAGCACATTGAAAAAAAAAATTGTTTTTAGAATTTAGTGCTAGAAAAAGCTATGCCTCTTTTGGGTAACTGATATACTTCCTCTTCCCAAATAAGATACTGCATACCATTTTGCTTTGGCTACAGAACTTAAAGCCAAATTTCAAAGTTAATTATAGAAACTATGTTGAGTTTATAATCTATTTGTAGTGTTCTTTTCTACTTACTTTTTATTCTGCTTGAATTGATATAATTTTATCATATAATTATTTTTTACCACTTCAAATCTTTATTAAACAAGGTAAACTATTTCTAGAACTTAATTATTATCAAGTATTATATTAAAAATCACTCCCCTCCCCAAAATGTACCTTAACGGCAAATTCCTGATATATCACAAAATTTATTTATTCTTTTTTTTTTTTTTTTTTTTGAGATAGAACCTCAAGCTGTCATCCTGGGTAGAGTGCTGTGGCATCAGAGCTCACAGCAACCTCCAACTCCTGGGCTTAAGCAATTCTCCTGCCTCCATCTCCCAAGTAGCTTGGACAGCAGGTGCCCGCTACAACACCTGGCTATTTTTTGGTTGTCGCAGTCGTCGTTTGGCAGGCCCTGGGCTGGATTCGAACCTGCTAGCTCATGTGTATGTGGCTGGCGCCTTAGTCATTTGAGCCACAGGAGCCAAGCCAAAATTTATTTATTCAATAAGCACTTATTGGTATTTATTGAAAAGTTGAAAAAAAAATCTGGCAAAATGTAAATTATGTAATTTGAAGGATTTTCACAAATTGGTGTCTCTAATTTTTAAAACTGTGAATGTATGGCTATGCTATTTGAGTGGCTTATTATACATGTATATGAATGTACAATGTTCTAATTTAATGAAATTTGAGATAAAAATCCATCAATATTTAATAATATAATCATTATCTTGTTTGATAGTGATCATATAATTACTGGAATTAGTATTACTGTTCTGGTCAAATATTCCTAGGGTAATGGGAAACAAAGGTGTGATTAGACAAAGCAGGAGCTATCCTAGGATCCTAAAAAGAACCTCTGAATCCGTAATTCACAGTGACCCAGGCAGCTATGCCTCCCTTGGTGTTCAAAGAGTTAGGTACAGATTCTCTCTCCTGACCCTCAGAAACTTCCCTGATGAAAGAAGGAATGGAAAATAAAGATAGGATATAGTGAGGCTAGAGCAGCACTGTCTGATATAATGCAAGTCACTTATGTAATTTTACATATATATACATTTTTTGAGACAGCCTCATTATGTTGCCCTTGCTAGAATGCCGTAACATCACAGCTCAAGCAACCTCAAACTCTTGGGCTAAAGCCATTCTCTTACCTCAGCCTCCCAAGTAGCTGGGACTTTAAGAAACGTTGTTATCACATGAGGAGAGCAGAGGTCCCAGGACTTGACGATAAGAAACAGGAACGTGTAAGGATGGCTAGAAAAAGACCAACTTGTGAAGAAGTTACTGAGAAAGGGCAACTGGGAGGTCAAAGGAAGTTGTGTGGTTATTTGATTAATATTTGCCCCCCTCCACTAGGCTGTCTGGTCTCAGTGGCATCCCTGGCACCTGGCATGGAGCCTAGACGAGGAGGCCCTAATCTGTCCTTTCTGGAGGAGGGAGAGAATCGCAGAGGCCAAGGCTGGGAAATATTTCTAGGAGGAAGCAGTCAATAGTGTCAAACTTTAGCCCCTGTCATGCTCAGCACGCCCCTGCTTGGTGCTTCAGGTCTGGGCAAACAGGTAAAGGGGGAGGGTCCCTCTTGGGCACCCCCCTCATGACTACTTCTGTGTCTTGGCCGGCAGTGCGTTCTCAGCAGGTGCCTCCTCAACCTGCCGGGGAAATTCCTGCAGGGCCAGGCCCAGCCATAGCTAATTGCTCTGTCCAGGGAGGCAGTGACAGAGATGAGGTCCAGTGATAACCAGCAAGTCACCTCTCTCTCCTCGCCTGAAAAATGGAGATAAGTGACCACACCTCCCTCGCAGAGGAGAGGAAGGACCAAAGGAGATAACAGGCAGGCTTTTTCTTTCTTCTTTTTTTTCTTTTTTTTGGAGACAGAGTCTCACTTTGTTACCCTAGGTAGAGTGCTATAGTGTTGTAGTTCACAGCAACCTCAAATTGTTGGGTTTGTTAATCCTCTTGCCTCAGCCTCCCGAGTAGGCTGGGACTATGGGTGCCTGACACAACACCTGGCTAGTTTTTCTATTTTTGTTTTCTTGTTTTGTTGGGTTTTTTTTTTTTTTTTTTTTGAGACAGAGTCTCACTATATGGCCCTCAGTAGAGTGCGGTGGCATCACAGCTCACAGCCACCTCCAACTCTTGGGCTTAAGTGATCCTCTTGCCTCAGCCTAATAGCCGGGACTACAGGCGCCAGCCACAATGCCCGGCTTTTTTTTTTTTTTTTTGCAGTTTTTGGCTGGGGCTGGGTTTGAACCTGCCACCTCTGGCTTATGGGGCCGGCGGCCTACTCCTTGAGCCACAGGCACCGCCCCTAGTTTTTCTATTTTTGACTGAGATGGGATCTTAGTCTTGCTCAGGCTGATCTCTAACTTCTGACCTCAGGCAGTCCACCTGCCTCCACCTCTCAGAGTTCTAGGATTATAGGCGTGAGCCACCAGGCCCAGCCTCTTCTTTTTTTTCTCCTTTTCCTAAGACAGGGTCTTGCTCTGTACCTAGGCTAGAGTGCAGGAGCATCTTGATAGCTCACTGCAAACTCACTCTCCTGGCCTCAAGCTATCCTCCTGACTCCCAGAGTGCTAGGATTAAAGGTGTGAGTCATCAGGCTTCTCATCGCAAATCCTCCCTCTCTCCTGAGTCCCCACCATCCCCACAGCCCACATCTTACCACCACCCATCCAATACTCTGACTAGAAAGCTGGCAGTGTCTTTTCCTCCCTCAGCCTCCACTGCACTTCATCACTGACTCTGCTAACTCCCCTTCCTGCATTTCGCTAAAGGGCGGGTGGTCTTTCCTGCCTGTCCCTGCCCCTACTGTTCTCATTTGGGTTCCATTCAGTGGGCTCCTCAGGAGCACTCTCTTTTGGCTTCAATTGTGGAAAGAAAGAAAGAGAGAAAGAAAAGAAAGAAAGAAAGAGAGAGAGAGAGAGAGAGAGAGAGAGAGAGAGAGAGAGAGAGAGAAAGAAAGAAAGAGATTTGCTGAAGTCCTAACCCTCGTACTTCAGAATGTGACCTTGTTTGTGTAGGGAGGAAAAAGTAGTATCTTTTCTCCACCCATCGCAAGGCTCATGCCTGATATTGGTACCACTGTAACAAAAGACATGAACAAGAGAAAAGCAATAAAAAAAGTATTTAGCATGATATGTGAGCCTTCAGAAACAAAGACCAGAGAGCCAGAGAGCCAGGGAAAACTGTGTATTTTTATGCTTTTGTCTAGTAAAAAAGGGCAGTCACATGGAAATATAATCGGACAAAAAGGAAGTCTGACCTAATGGTAATAAACTAAGGGGGAGGGGACTTAGCAAGGCCTGTTTGTTCAGATTCTTCTGGGCCTCTCTAGGTAACATTCCTTCCCTCTGGGTACAGGGCAGGACAGTTGTCACATGAGGGTCTTGAAGAGAGATGGTCAGAGAGATCTTTCTGCTGCTACGGTTGTCTCAATTTCATTCAGCTCAAAATACTCAGTTTGCCAATGTGCCACATTTTAGGGTAACAATTTCCGGCACTCTATGATTCAGAAACAGGGTCACTGTAGATGTATTAGTTAAGATAAAGTCATTTTGTAGTAGAGTAGACCCCGAATTCGACATGATTGATGTCATAAGAAAAGGGGAGACACGGCTGAGCGCCCACAGCACAGTGGTTATGTGCCAGCCACCATGCACCCAGGCTGGCGGGTTTGAGCCCAGCCAGGGGTCAGCTAAACAACCATGACAACTGCAACAAAAAATAGCCGGGCGCTGTGGAAGGCCCCTGTAGTCCCAGCTACTTGGGAGGCTGAGGCAAGAGAATCACTTAAACCCAAGAGTTGGGAGTTTACTGTGAGCTGTGATTTTACGGCACTCTAACAAGGGTGACATACTGAGACTCTGTCTCAAAAAAAAAAAAAAAAGAGGGAAGACAGAAACACAGGGAGACTGCGACACAAAGGCCAAGGACTGGAATGATGTATGTACAAGCCAAGGAACACCAAAGATTGTCAACAAACCGTCAGAAGCTAGGAAGAGATAAGGAGCGATTCCCCTCCGGGTTTAAGGAGCATGGCCCTTCCCACACCTTGATTTCTAGCTTCCAGACCTGTGACCTGATAAATTTCTGGGAGTGGTTGTTGTTGTTGTTTTACCATCTTGAACTTCACTGGAGTAGTGACTTTCTGTCTTTTTAAGATACTTGGGTTGTACAACTGTGTTACAGCAGTCCTAGCAAATTAAAGGTCCAGCATTTCAACCTCCACATCAGCCCCTAAAGGACCCTTCGAGGGCTACACCACCTAGAAGACCATGTTAAGTCCTAGCAGTGTGGCAGGGAAGACACTTCTAGATCTGGCCATCTATCTACACCCCCAGTTTTAAACTCTGTCTTTCCTATCCTACAAAGTTACATCCAACAGTATCCAACTTCTCGTGATTCCTTTTATTTATTTATTTTTTTTTTAGAGTCTCACTTTGTCACCCTCGATAGAGTGCTATAGCATCACAGCTCACAGCAACCTCCAACTCCTGGGCTTAGGGGATTCTCTTGCCTCAGCCTCCCAAGTAGCTGGGATTACAGGCTGTGATTCCTTTTATGTATGTTTTCTCTTTTGGGGTCTTTGCTCGGGCTCTGCATGGAATGCCCTCTCCTAAAGATCATTTACTTGATAAAAGCCTGTTATTTCAAAGCTAAGCTCAGCCAATTCATACATTAAAAGGAGGGGCACTCTGGGAGGCTGAGGCAGGCGGATTGCTTGAGCTCAGGAGTTCGAGACCAGCCTGAGCAAGAGGGAGACCCCCATCTCTAAAAAATAGCCAGGCATTGTGGCAGGTACCTGAAGTCCCAGCTACTCTGGAGGATGAGGAAAGAGGATCACTTGAGCCCAAGAGTTTGAGGTTGCTGTGAGCTATGATACCACAGGACTCTACCAGGAGCAAGTCTCAAATAAAAAATGTTCAATTGTATTTAGTATATTTACAGTTGTACAAGCATTATAATCAATGCTAGAACACATATTTATTGCCCCCAAATGAAATGCCCGATCCATTAACTATCATTTCCCATTTCCCCCAAGGCTCTCCCTGTTCCTATCCCTGGGGATCACCAATCTACTTCCTATCTCTATGGCTTCTTTCACTTAGCATGATATCTTCATGCTTTATCCATGTGGTGTTATGTATCAATATTTTATTTCTTTTTATTGCTGTATAACCTTATATCTCGTGTATGGATATCACAGTTACCCAGGGCTGGGGTAGGGCAGAGTAGGGGGTGACAGGGCATAGTAGAGGAGTGCTTCACAAATTTCACTGGGGTTCTTGACAAAATGACAAAAACACAGGGAGAATGCCACACAAAGGCCAAGGACTGGAGTGATGCAATCCTGTCGAGGTTTCAGAGGACTTCTACCAGAAGGGCAGGAGATTGAAGCCTCTTTCTCATAGAGGCATCCTTACGTGTGTTTTTTGGTTTTCACTTTCCTGAGACAGAGTGTCATGGCCTCAGCCTATCTCATAGCAACCTCAAACTCCAGGGCTCAAGCAATCCCCCTGCTTCACTTTTCTGAGCAGTTGGGACTACAGGCCCATACACCATGGCCAGATTTTTTTTTTTTCTATTTTTTTGCCCCTTCCTTCCCCTCCCCTCTTCTCCCCTTCCCTCCCCTCCTCTCCTCTCCCCTTCCCTCCTCTTTCTCCTCTCCCCTCCTTTCCTTTCTTCAGTAGAAATGAGATCTCCCTTTGCTCAGGCTGGTCTCAAATTCCTGAGCTTAAGCAATCCTCCCATCTCAGCCTCCAAGGGTGTTAGGATTATAGGTCTGAGCCAATGCACCCAGCCCATCCTTGCAGTTTTAATACCTCCGGCTACCAAGGTCACTGCCCCCTGGTTGTGTCAGTTCTTTCTGAACATCAGATTGCAAATGGGAAGTCAGCATAAGTATGAATTAGAGCAAGGGTAGCTGGCTACTTTTGAGGGATGATTTGGTCCAGCCATGTCTGACGCTTCCTGAGGCATCCTTCTTTTCTCTGGGCCTATGTCTGAGTCAGAATCAGACTATAGTCAGCAAGCTGAGCCAACAGCCTGCACAGCCACCCTGGGTTGCACGCACAACCTCTTCCCTCCTGGGTGTCCATCTCCTTGCTTATGACCACCAGATTTTCATGATAGGCTCCTATTCCCAGGGATTCAGGGACTTCTTCGTGTCCACATGAAATGAATTACTGGCATAGCTGCTTTGTTAACCTCCAGGTCCATCCCCAAGGGGCAGAATCTCTGTGTATTAGTTTGGGTCCTCCAAGGAGCAGACACCGAGATGGAACTGGATACTCTAGAGATTTCTTTTAGAGGAAATAAATGCCTGTGAAGGATAAAGGGAGAGGTAGAATAGAAGTAGGTGGGGAAAGCCTTTAGACTGTGATGTGGGTAACAGTTGTGTTAGAGAAAATATTATCCAATAATACTTGGTAAAGCACAGTAAGTAAGACTTTATAGGCAGGGCTTGGTTTCAAATGAGATAGGTTCTGTAGGTTTATTCTTTTTTTTTTTTTTTTGAGACAGAGCCTCAAGCTGTCCCCCTGGGTAGAGTACTATGGCTTCACTGCTCACAGCAACCTCCAAATCCTGGGCTCAAGCGAGTCTCCTGCCTCAGCCTCCGAGTAGCTGGGACCACAGGCGCCCGCCACAATGCCTGGCTATTTTTTGGTTGTAGTCATTATTGTTGTTTGGCAGGCCCGGGCTGGATTCGAACCCACCACCTTAGGTGTATGTGGCTGGCGCCTTAGCCGCTTGAGCCACAGGCGCCGAGCCTATAGGTTTATTCTTAAGTTGAATTTGTATGTAAGTGGGACGAGGTTGTCCATAGTAGTCTCCATTCTTAAGTGTGAGTTGTACGTCAGCCAGAGGTTTGTAACTCAGGGACTACTGTGTTCAGGACCATCAAGATAGGTATAGGGACCACTGCAATGGGGTCTTGTAGTCAGGGAGAGAGTGTGGACTCAACTCTGAATACAGCATGGACAAATGGGAATTTATAGGCAAAGAGCGGGATGGGGGAAAGTGGATAGAAAATGACTAAGAGGACACGCCAGGGGTGAGGAGGATTCTGACCTAACAGAATCTTGCTGAAGGCAGTTTAGGGTTAACGGACCTGGAGGATGAGGGACTGGTCGGACATCCAGGATGGGGTATTCTGGCTAAACCAACCACGTGGGTTGTTTTTCTAAAACTGTATTTGTCTAAAAAATGCACACATAGGCCTAGGGCAAGAACCCCGAGTTTGACCAGGTAAGGAATCTTTGTTAGCTATGTAAGAAGGGCAGGAAGTATCAGCTACAAAGAGCTTCAGACTATTGAGCAGTTTGGGAAAAATCTTGGCCCTATAGATGGGAAGTTCTGAAGAAAAGGCCATCTCAGGCAGCGCCTGTGGCTCAGTGAGTGGAGTGCTGGCCCCATATACTGAGGGTGGCGGGTTCAAACCTGCCCCGGCCAACAACAGAAAAATAGCTGAGCATTGTGGCAGGTGCCTGTGGTCCCAGCTATTCAGGAGGCTGGGGCAAGAGAATTGCCTAAGCCTAAAGCTGGAGGTTGCTGTGAGCTGTGACACCAAGGTACTCTGTCTCAAAAAAAAAGAAAAAGAAAAAAAAGGCCATTTCTTACAAGAGTCCCATGCCAGGTAGGAGTAAGAGGCCATTCTGACCTCCACCATGCTCATCACAGGCAGAGCAGCCTGGGGGAAGTGGAGCCCCGGACAGAAGAGCCAAAGGAACAAGAGCCATCCGTCAAATACCTTCATGGCACATTGGCTCCAAAGAGTCAGAAGCAGCTCACTTGTGTGGCTGCCACAGTTCCCTACTGGGTTCCGGTGGTCAGATCATGAGCAAGTTACTCAACCTCCTGAGCCTCAGAGTGACGATGATGGCACCGGTTACCCTCTATGATTCTTGTGAGGATTAAGTACAATGATGCATGTAAGCCCTAATGAATGTTAGGTATTTTTTTTGGCAGCATTATTTTCAGTGGCATGAGAGTTAGAGCAAGAAAATACTTTATTCCTGACCCCCTCTTGTCAGCTTGGTGATCTTGGCCAGTTACTCTAGACTTAGAGAAGGGTCTAGTGTATAGGAAGGAAGCGCCCGTGTAGTGCTAGCTACTTATGTCATTATTTCCAAACAATAGCACTGGATCAATTACTTCTGGGAAATGCCATGCCTCTAGAATGGCATGGAAGGACCCTTACAAGATCTCAACTCGACTTTACAGTTTCCTTCCCCGCTGCACGCACGCAAGCACACACGCAAGCATGCGCGCACGCAGACACACAAACACAGACACACACTATCTAACTTCTAATCTTAACCCCTCACAGCAACTTTGAAAATGTCCCATGGTAGTAATACAGTATTATCCACTCTCTAGCAGATGCGTGTCCTGAGCCTGGTGCTGTATAAAGCTTTACATACACAACACATTGTCTCATGTCACTTCTATTCCCCTGATGAGGAAACTGAGGCCATGAACTGGGAAATGACCGGCCCAAGCAAATAAATGACTTGTCTACCTCTAGACTTCTGTTTGTAAAATGATCTCCCCACCTTCGTTCCATCACTACCTCCCAAAACTCTATTTTCTTTGTTTTCTTTTTATTCATTTATTTTGAAACAGAATCTTACTCTGTTGCCCTAGGTAGAGCGTAGTGGCATCATAACTCACAGCAAACTCCAACTCTTGGGATGGAGCAATCCTCTTGCCTCAGCCTTCCAAGTAGCTGGGACTACAGGCGCCTGTCTCCTGAAATACCTGGCTAGTTTTGTTTTTCTACTTTTAGTAGAGACAGGGTCTTCTAGGTCTTGCTCAGGCTGCTCTGGAACTCCTGAGCTCAAGCAATTCAACTTCCTTGCCCTCCAAGAGTGCTAGGATTACAGGTGTGAGCCACTGGTGCCTGGCCTCAAAATACTATTTTCTATTAAAGTATTTCCATTGCCATCTCCTCCAGGAAGCCTTCCTTGAGCATCACCCTTAGTACAGATAATTTCTTCCTTTTGCCTGGATCCTCTGTCTGTGACACCTGAGTCCATAGGCCTTGGGATGTAACAATTGATCTGGATGTTAGTTGTTTTTGCTAGATTGTGACCAATTCCAGGGAAGGAATAATGTCGTTTGTCCTTGTAACTAGTGTCAAGCCCTGAGCCCTGAACCCTGAGTAGGAAGAGGGCAGCTGTGAATCTCTCATTCATACCCCTGACCTCCACACAGGATGAATTTTCTAGGTGACTTCCAACATTTAATATCCTGATCCTTGGTCATGGCGCAAACACATTTAGTTTTGGTTTGAGATCTGAAAATTATGTTAACGTAAAGCATATTATGCTCAATAAATGGTGGCATCTTAGTCTGTTTTGTGCTGCTATAACAGAACACCACACGTTGGGTTACTTGTAAAGAACAGAGATTTAATTCTTACAGTTCTGGAGGCTGGGATGTCCAGGGTTGAGGGGCCCATATCTGGTGAAGGCCTTCTTGTTACGTCATCCCATGGTGGAAGGTGGAAGGGCAAGAGAGCTCATGGTAGCAGGAGGCTGAACTCATTCTTTCGTCAGGACCCCATCCATGAGGGTCCTCTTGACCTAATTACCTCATAAAAATCCCACCTCTCAACACCGTTGCATTGGGGATTCAATTTCCAAGACATGAACTCTGGGGACATATTCACACCATAGCAAGTGGTTCATTCTTAGCATTTTCTGACTAACTGTAAAGGCCAGCAAGAGATTGAGCACTTTCACAGCTCTGGATTTGCGAAGGACAAGAAGGAAAGAGCATGTCTACCTAGTGGGGAGATACGTGGTCTCTTTTCTTAAAAGGAGCCCATCCTAGAGATGGGGAGCTCAGAGATGTGACAACTGCTGTGCAAAGTTGTACAGCCTGTCTTGGTGCCTGAATCAAACATCTAGGATCTCAGAGACTCTGTCTGTGAGGAAGGAAGAGTCTTCCTTCCTGAGAGGCAGAGCCATTGTTGCTTATAGGAAATAGAACATTTTAGGTAGAATTGGCCTCCTGCTGGGAGGATGGGGCTGGGTTTCCCCTGCTCTTATCTTACCTCCAGAAGGTCTTTAGATTCAAAGCACTTTTCAACAACTCTCTCTCTCTCTTACACACACACACACACATGCTTGCACACTTGTTTCTTCTCTCTCTCCCCAGTAAGAGTAGGTTGTTTTATGAATACTTACCTTACAGTTCTGTCCCTAGCACCCACAGCAGAGGAAGGCTGGCTCTTAGGAATGTCACATATGAATGCCTGTTGAGTGAACAAACAAATTAGGCCAGAAGGCCAAGCTCTCACATTTCCACTACAAACAAAATCTTCACCTGTAGAGACCTGCGTCTATAGTCTATCTCCCCATATTGAAGTTTTTCCTTCTTCCTCCTCCCAACCCTGAATATTTTCTCTTGACATGTCAATAGAATCGCTCGAGGACAGACCCTCTGATAGTTGGTTCCACTCCAGCGAAAAAAATTTGCACCCCTTGCTACCCCAACAAGGGCAGATCTGTACTGATGTGCACAGGCCTCCTTCCAGATCACTGGCCTGGTAATTGACCAAGCCTCTTCCCATCCTACCTGTTTCAACTTTGCAGACCTGGAGTCTAGGGGCTCCTTAGGTGGCTTTGCATATCTGTTCCCTCTAAGACTAATTACGTGATAACCTTGTGTTTAGATATGGAGAATCTAAATTTTTTTGATTTCCCAGGAAGTTGGGAACCATCCTTGACTTTGCGTGTCTATTTTTCTCATAGAAACACTTCTTTCACTTCCATGACCACCACTTTAGTGGCCATCACCTCACATGTCCCCTTGCACCTACCCTCTAATCCTTTTCCATTCTGCAGCCAGGCATATTTTTTAGAAAATGAAATTTGAGCCGAGGAACTTCCCTCTTAAAATCCATCAGCTTTGCCCTTTGATCTTAGGATAAAGTCCAAAGTGTCTCAAGGCTGTCTCTACCCTGTTTTGCCTCCCACAGCACCACAGTCTGTCTTGCTGGTTGGCAACAGTCCACTCTTCCCCCAGGGCCTTTCTACGTGCTATTCTGCTTTTGCTTAGTGAACTCCCGTCTCTTCTCAATACAAATGTAGCTTGATAGTAATAGCTATTAATGTTTATAAAAGCAATTTATGGGTATTTCTGTATATTAGCTTTCTCTCACAATGATCCTATTAAGCGGGGTTTGTTTGTTTGAGACAGGGTCTTGCTCTGTTGGAGTGCAGTGGCATCATCATAGCTCAGTGTGATCTCAAATTCCTGGGATTAAGTGATCCTCCTGCCTCAAGACTCCGAGGATTATAGCACCACCATGCCTGGCTGCCTTTTGTAATTTTTATAGAGACAGGATCTTTCTATATTGCCCAGACTGTTCTTGGACTCCTGGCCTCTAACCTTGGTCTCCCAAAGCACTAGGATCACAAGAATGAGCCACAGGCCTGGCCCCTATTGTTAATAGGTTTCGTAGTATACTTACAAATTAGAAATCTGAAGATCAGAGATGTGAATCAGCTTGCTTAAGGTCATACAGGCAGTATAGATAGTTTCACAAGCACAAGACCTACATGGGTTTTGCTTCTCTGTGCCTGTTCAACATATTGAACAAATGTTTATTGAACATTTAGTACATGCCATGTTAGGCATTGTTCTAGGTTCCTGTTCTCATAAAGCTTACATACTAGTGGGGGAAAGACAGACACGAAATAGGTAACTGAATATAGGAATATCGTAATTTTAGTAGTAATAAGAACCTTGAAGACAAAAAGACAGGATGGTGTGGTAGTGATTAACAGTGCTGGCAAGCTACTTTAGACCAGTGGGTGGAATCTGTCTTAGAAGAACTCCATAAATGTTTCTAAATTCAATACACTTACTAAAATATAAACTCCATGAGGGAGGGATTCCTGTCTTATTTACTTTGGTACCCCCAACACATATACCTAGCATTGGGATGAAATAGGCTCAGATTAACCATTTATTTGAATGAATGTATATACAAATATATATCTTCATTTACTTAACATCAGTGGCTTTCAAGGGGAATGAATGTCTGTGTGCCTTTTGGTAATTTCTGGTTTTAGTTGTTACCATGAAGGGGAAGGTGCTCCTGGCATGGATAGAGGAAAGGATGATATATATTTTGCAACATATGGGGACAGTCCCACATGACTTTCAAAAGATCTGCCGGACCCTCATGTAGATGAAAAATCTTTTTACAAATCCAAGTCTAGACACAAACTCCAAACATAGAAACAAAATATTTTTATGTCCTTAAATACAAACTGAATTTCCAGGAATGTCCCTAGCATGTACACAGAAAAAAATAATAGAATATTTTTTTAAATTGAATCCTTACCAACATTTGTTCATCTTTTCAGAAAAATCATATCACCCATGGATACCACTGCATTTCTGGCTCTCGATGAGTCAACCTCTACGTCACAGTACTCTGAAAATTTCAGCCGTTTTTTCATGTATTTGGTTCCATATAAGTGGCTACTGGAACACCTATTATTATTTCATTATAATGTGTTTTATGTTACCTTTATTTTACAATTAGGCATTCCACTGATTTTGAAACATGCGGGTGGGCAAGTTAAATTATCTATGGGTTCCATTCCCAGGCGAGGGTGCCAGGTGTGACGTTCTTTTTAATACCGATAAGGGCTCTGCAGTCTCCCAAAGCCGTGGACGGTCCTCCGTTCGCCAGGGGTCGCTGTGGCGCCGCGCGGCCGCGCCGGGTCGCTCTCGCGTGGCCGCCCCGCCTCGGGCCCCCGGGCCGAGTGGGCGGGCACGACTGCGCCCAGGTCGCGAGGCGCCCTTCGACCAGCAGCGCCCGGGGCGGGCGGGTATAAATGGAGCGGTGGCTCCCCCAGCCGCCTCTCTCCGCCCCGGGTCGCTGCTGCCTCCTCCGCATTCGGGCTCAGCAGTCTGAAGAAAAAAAGAGAAAAAGATAAAAAAAAAAAGGAAGAACGCGAAAACGCTTCAAAATCTAAAAAAAGAGAAGGGACGAGAAAAAGCGAATCCTCGGAGAGCCCGCGGGGAAGTCACTTTTGCACGCTTCCGGCCTGCCCCGCGCCCGCCGCCGCCGCAGTTGGCGTCCGCCGGTCTCCGTCCGTCGGTCCGGTGGTGAGCCGCCCGCCCGCCCTCCCGGCCCGCCGTCCGCGCCGTGTGGCAGCCCCGGCCCCGCGGCCTGTCGGCGCCCTAGCCCCCCGCGTCGGACGCACCACGTGTCCGCGCTGCCCTTCGCCCGCCCGCCGGGGCTTGCCGAGTCGGCACCCACAAGATTTGGTTTCCCTCTTCCCTGGCTGTTGTAATCTTAAACCGCTGGGAGCCCGAGGCCTATATTTATAGAGAAACGCGTGTCCTGAAGGCCGCAGTGGGCAGCTTCTGGTTGCAGGATTTTTAACCCTTCGGACGGGAATTCCCCATTTTAATTTTTTTTTCTTTCCGTCATTTGGAGCTTCGAACCAGGACAGCTGAAAATCACAAACTCCCAGGGAGGGCCATATTGTTTTTGAGAGCCTTTTGTCTGAGGTGTTGCAGTCCCGAGCGAGCGAGCTGCCCCTGAACTCCTGTTTCCCGTCCTGTCTCCGAGCCTGCCTACGCCAGCTCGGCTTCTCTTCGCTCTGTGCCACCTGTGAGCTGCGGCGCGGGCCACGGCTCTCAGAGGGGTCCCTTTTGTCCTGCGTTAGGCCCTATAAGAAGTCCTCCTGGCGGGGCTCGGGGTGGTGGGGGGTGGGGAAATGAACGCTGCGGCTAGCAGCTACCCCATGGCCTCCCTGTACGTGGGCGACCTGCACTCGGACGTCACCGAGGCCATGCTGTATGAAAAGTTCAGCCCTGCGGGGCCTGTGCTGTCCATCCGGGTCTGCCGCGATATGATCACCCGCCGCTCCCTGGGTTATGCCTACGTCAACTTCCAGCAGCCAGCTGACGGTGAGTAGAAGCTGTGCCCACACATGCGTGGGATCCCAGGGGACCCCAGGAGCCATCTTCTAGACAGGCTCTACTGCCAAGGAGGGGGGCTGGGCATCACTACGCCATGCTGCCACAGAAGCCATAGTGGGTTGCAGGGGTTGAAAACGCAGCTGATAACAGATGATCTGAATTTCAATCTTGATTTTATCTCTTGCTAACTGGGTGACCTTGGGCTACCCAGTGGTGATGGTGGGGTTAGAGCCCAAGGAGACTATATACAGGGTCAGAGTGAAATCACTGTCATTCCATTTTGTGTGATCCTGCCCTAGTGGGGCTAGAATGTTAGAGACCTTCGCCTTGTCAGTGGGGATGGGCTTGTGCCCCTCACAGTCCTGCCAAAAAGGCAGGATGATTAAAGCACAGTTTCCGTCAAATGTTTTGGGACTGCTGCCCCCCTTTCCCCACCTTTATCCTAGACTAAGTTTGATTTTGTGCTGATTTAGGGCAGGTAGGAGGCAGGGGGGATGATTTTGTGCATTGAGCACTAGCAGTGACTTGTGGTGGTGCCACTGGAGCTGCAGATGCCACGCCATTTCTTCAGTATGTTTGTCACTGGAGTGGAGAAGTGCTTTGCTGTGGATGAGTGATAGGTGTAGTCTGGGGAAGTGTCATTTGAAAATCCACTGGGCTGGTGGCATTTATCACCTCACCTGTGAACAGTGCTTTATCACTTGTCAAAGCTCTGTTTCTTAATCCAATCTGAAGAAAATGAGACTCCAAAGAAAAAGAACTGCAGAAAGTTGGAGGCCAAGTTGAGACTCCAGTGCTCTGTCACCCCAGATTGTGGCCTTAGCATGGAACAGTGGAGAGGTATGCTGCAGGCGTGGCAGGAGTGAGGCCAGCAGAAACCTAATCTGGCTGCACGTGACCCCAGATTAAAAAGGAACAACTGCAGAAACCATCAAAGACTATTACTGGGAGAAACAAGCCATTCTATGGAGAATGAATTCCAGGTCCCTATTTTTGTCCCTACTGTGTTCACTGTCCATGAGACACTGAAAATGTTACTTGCCCAGGTTGCAGCTGAGGCTAGAGAATTAGACACTAGGTATTGATTGCTACCATCAATCTAGTGTACTCCAAGCAGAGTTCTGTCTGTAGCCCCAGGAGCACCAAAAGGTTAGCTAGTGTGGTCTTTAGGGAGGAGTAGCTATTGTCTGCTTTCTTGCCTCCTCTGAACAAGTCATGTCACTTAGAGATAGGAGAAGCCATTGGTCAGTGTGTCTGCCAACACATACTTCTGCAGGACCTCTCCCTGCTATAAATAAGTGCAGCCAGATTTGCCAGACCAAGCCAACTTGCTTTGTGCAGTGCCATCTGGAAATAGACAAGGAGCTGTGTCCAGGTATGCTCTTTTACTGCTAATTAATGAAATGGTTTGGGGTCCTAGACTGTTTATTTCTGATAGCCATTGCAAGTGAGCTCCTCTGTACCTGGACTTCCCTTGACTTGTATCTGTCATCTCCCCTTTCACCAATTACACATGCAGCTCTGGTGGTTCTAACACAAGCCTTTGCTAGAGTTTAATATAAGTAAGCTGCCTTCTGAGGAAGATGGAAAAGATTATTAGAAATAATTAGTGAAAAGAAATTCCTTGATTGACTGGATAGTGGAACTTGTAGGAGGATAGGGAATTTTGCGCCCCCCCCTCCCCTTTTAAGCACAGTATTGCTTTAAGTCAAGGAACAAGCAGGCTCCTCTGCTCTGACGCTGTCTGCATCCCCTCATGGAGGAGGCTGTGGGTGATTCATTGCTATGAGATGTGTAATAGCTTAAGGAAAAGTAGCTACCAGATCTGGGCATCCGTGTTGCCATTAGTGAAGGGAAGTGTTCTTGGCTTGCAGGATATGATATGTTTTAGCTTCTGGTTCTTCACAAGATCTCTGTGGTGCACAAATGGACTTACTAGGAAAACTAAAGAAGCATCCCAAGACACTGGATGGAGAACTTGGTTGCACAGCTGGGTATAGTTCTAGAATTCTGTAGACTCAGGTTAAAGTTTCAGAAGGCCTGGAAACCCACGTGTGACCAGTTGTATCAAATTGATGATAGAGGATTTTTTTTTCCTTTGTCTAAATCAACTTCTGTTCTTGGAAATTGAAAATACAGGGGAAGTGAGCTGAATTCAGGATGAAGCTGTTTTTCCAAATTATTTGTCCATAGGTTTAAATGACAGCTCTTTGATAACTTTGAAACAATACCCCGCTGAAAAATAAACAAGAATCTGATGTTAGTTTCCTGATCACTAGCTAGATGCACAGCTTAGCCACCCTGAATGCAAATTTGTTCACTTTATAAAATGCATAATTTCAACTGTCCCATCTAAGTCACAGTGGGTGGTAGGCTACAAATGGTAAAGCTTAGTCAATGGGAAGTGTTATCTTGGATCTTGGTGCCATTTAGATTATCTTTACCCAACAAGAACACATGCAGAGGGGTTGAGACTTCTATCATGAAGTAGAGTGATTAGTTGGAACTTAGTCTACCTTCAGTAACATTATAGGCTAGAAGAATCTGATGCCCTTTGATTTTAACAGAGTTGCTTTTCATCAGAGTGATTACCTTGAAAAGTCATGGAGTAGTCTGTTCTTGGGATGGTGGCCTACATGAACTGATGTTTTATATCCTTGATTAAAATTTGTTTCTCTTACAATTTGTTTCTCTTACAGCTGAGCGGGCCTTGGACACCATGAACTTTGATGTGATTAAGGGAAAGCCAATCCGTATCATGTGGTCTCAGAGGGATCCCTCTTTGAGAAAATCTGGTGTGGGAAACGTCTTCATCAAGAACCTGGACAAATCTATAGATAACAAGGCACTTTATGATACTTTCTCTGCTTTTGGAAACATTCTATCCTGCAAGGTAAGCATTGATTGAATTATTTTAGCAGAATAATTATTGAATCATGAAAAGATTATAGGAATTGCCTTGGAATTGGCCAACAGGGTGTATGTTATTTTCCAAATGCTAGAAGGGAATCCTAAAAGAGATAGTAGGTAACCTTAGGACCACAACCCAGCATGACCAACAGGTGCTTTCATGTCTTTGTTTATTTCTCCCTCATACTGAAATATCCTTCCCATTAGCTTTAGAAAGTTTAAAGGGTTTTTCTTTGAGGTGGGGGGAGAGGAGAAGACCAGAAAAGTGCCTGCAGTCTTGAGGAAACTAAATCACTTTAGAAGCATAAATTCACCCATTTCCTTATCTGTGCTTCTATTTATGTGAAGCACTTTGTAAAACTTAACAGAGTGGTGATTTACATGTCTGATACCATACTACACTGAATATCTTTTGTGGGCTTGGAAAATGATTTGTCTTTCTGTAGCACTGGTTTGTACCCAGGTCTTGTAAATGTCTTTTAGTACAAGTAAATAAGAAAATGTTTAGGATGGAAGATTCCTGTAATAATGGCTACCATTTGCGAATGGAGCACTTAGTAAGGGCCTGATGCTATGCTAAGTGTAAGAAAAACCAAACCTGGTATTATTTGGCTGCCTTTGGCCTTGGGGAGGTAGGGAGCTTCTTAGATACTGGAGATCCCAAGGCTCTTGACACATCTGGAGCTGACCAATGGTGCCACAGTTTTTGGTGCCTTGTTTTTGACAGGTGGTGTGTGATGAGAACGGCTCTAAGGGTTATGCCTTTGTCCACTTCGAGACCCAAGAGGCTGCCGACAAGGCCATCGAGAAGATGAACGGCATGCTCCTCAATGACCGCAAAGTGTGAGTGTCCCAGTCCGGAGCAACAACCATCGCATGAGCCAGCTGTGGCCCCACCTGGTATTAACTGGCACACACAAGGCGGCTACTGGTTCTCTCGGCCCAAGAGTGGCCTCCTCCTACCTCTCCACTCCAGGGCTGGTGAGTCTCCCTGCCCGAGCTGTGGCAGCCCTTTTGACTCGCCAAGGTGGGCTTCCTGCCCAAGCCATGGCCTGCCTGCCGCCTCTCCCTTAAAGGCATTCGTCCATGGGTTTTGTGAGCATCGGCAACTGGGGCTGGCTGGAAGGCAACTCTAAGCCCACTCTGAGTGGGGGTCTTGGCCAGCGGCAGAGTGGAGAGGGCCCTGGACTGACCAGGAGCTGTATACTAGCTACGTGACCTTGCCTTTCCTGTGACACAGGTCTGTCCATGCATTTCTTGCTGGTGGTTGATGACAAATTGTCCCCTCTAGTTCTCCATTTTCTAGCTTATGACTCAGTGATCTAATATAGGGCTGGCTCCAGAGGAGTACTTAATTTGGTTACAATGAAAAATCCCATCCTTTGCAGAGACATTTCATAACAGACCTTGTTGTTTTGGTATGGTTACTGTGGAATGGAGAGTGGGGGAACTTTGCAAAGCCATGTGGGAAGGAAAAGGGGCAATAAATCTTGGCTATTTTAAACAAAAATAATCTTTGTCCTACATGTTGTTGAATAAACCAGAGGTAGAAAGGTTGTTTTTAATATCTATTTGTCCAGTGATTGATCTATAGGTATTACCAGGATGAATGTAAAATTTTTCAGATGTGGATACATTTTCTTCTTACATGTAACAGTACCAAAATGAATAAAGTAAAAAAACAAAGGATACCCCTTCACTCCAGTAATCTCATTCCTTCTAGAATTAACCACTGTTAACAGTTTGGTTTGTATCCTTTTCAGACCTTTTCTATGCCTTTACATAGTTGCACAGAAATGAACGTTTTAAAAACATGGTCATCAGGTTTCTTCACGAAGGCAGTGTGATGTGGTAGGAGTAGCCCTGGTCTGAGCCAGGGGCCCTGGGCCGGAGCCTGGTCCTCGCAGGATTGTCTTGCCTCTTTTCTTTCTGCTTGGGATTTGGGACATTTCTGAGCTTACTACTATGTTGGTGGTGGATGGGGACCTCATGTGTTTTAATGTCTCCTATCATCCTTTACCTGCATTCCTCTGGACTCCAGAAAAACCATGTTTTATTTCTCTGAACGATCACTACTCTTCATGATTTCTTTTTAGGTTTGTGGGCAGATTCAAGTCTCGCAAAGAACGGGAAGCTGAGCTTGGGGCCAAAGCCAAGGAATTCACCAATGTGTACATCAAGAACTTCGGGGAAGAGGTAGATGATGAGAGTCTGAAAGAGCTATTCAGCCAGTTTGGTAAGTTGATGGTCCTTTGCTCCATGTGTCCCCTAGAATCACCTGAGTTCAGCCAGAGATTGACTTCAAATGGGTTCTTAGAGACAAAGAATCTTTTTTTCCTTGAGCTGTGCTAGAAGTGGTTTTATTAATAGTTCTGTCCTTTGGTAACAGGTAAGACCCTCAGTGTCAAGGTGATGCGAGATCCCAGTGGGAAATCCAAAGGCTTTGGCTTTGTGAGTTATGAGAAACACGAGGATGCCAATAAGGTGAGAATACCATGAGAGTTGGAAAAAACTTGTAGGAGGTTGCCCCAGAATACGGGTAGAGCCTTGCTAGCACACAGTTGAGCAGAGCTGGAATGGTCTGAGTATCTGTCTAGTCGATGTATCGTTAACTGTACTCTGGAATTTTCTTCCTGAGGAGCTCCCACATGTTAATATATCATTTAATTCTTCACAAAGCACTTAGCACATATGTACCTCTGCTGCCAGTTGTTGAAAGAATAGGACATGAATAAGGTGGGTTTTTTCCCCTTCAAAGGTGAAGGAAGGAACTAAAGACCAGAGAGTTGCTGATTTTACACCATCACAGCAGCTACTTGTAGACAAAGTATTGTGCTGGGTCTTTGACATTGACTACATAAATATCTACAAAAGAGCCTGTGAAATTTATTAACAGCCGGAATACAAACTAGGCTTATGTCACCAGCCTTGTATTTGTGCAGCTATATTATTTTTTCTGTATTATCTGGACTGTTAACCCATAAATGTTTGGCTTAGTGAGTTAAGAGTAACACAAAGGTTGCTATCAAGGTGAGAGAACTATGAAGATACTCGCTTTGCAGAGGAGGAAATTTGGATTTGTTCAGCAAACTTCACAAGTGGAATGAAATTAGTTTTTAGCCCTATAAGAAAGATTTCTTTTTCAGAATATTTGGTGGTACTTATCTCCTAAACAAGACTCCTGTCTCTGTAACTTAATGTAAAAAAGGCATGTATTTTCTCTCTAGGCTGTGGAAGAGATGAATGGAAAAGAAATCAGTGGTAAAGTCATATTTGTAGGCCGTGCACAGAAGAAAGTGGAACGACAGGCAGAGCTAAAACGGAAATTTGAGCAGCTGAAACAGGAGAGAATTAGTCGATATCAGGTGAGGTGGTCTTGGCCTAGTCTGCCAACAGGAGGTTTGCTATGAAATATTTGCAGAGCACCCTTGGTGCTTAGCAGGCTTTCACTTCAGTGACTTGGAGTCTGCCCTTCTCATTTTTTTCTAAGATCAGGTTCTTTTAGGAAATATACCTGTTAGATAATGGGAGCAGTTATAGAACCAGGGGCAAAAGAGATGAAATTATTTATTGAAGGGCTTGATATTCTGGAAGCCTCGGCCTGTTGCTCTTAGTCATAGATTCCTTTTACTTAAATGGGGCCCCTTTTTGGGGGTGGTGGCAAGAAGAACCCTGCTCGGGTGCAAGGTGTGCCATAGTAGCTGTGGGGGATGATAACATGGGACTGCACTGATGGTCCTATTAAGACTTTTAGAGCAGTAGTTTGTCACCTTTGGGCTTGCATCAGCATCACCGTCAAACCTTGTTAAAACATAAAGCTGGGCTATAGCCACAGTCTCTTATTCATTATTAGGTTTATGATCTAGACTGAAAATTTTTATCAAGTTCCAACAATGCTAGTGCTTCTGGCCTGGGGACCATACTTTGGGAGTCATCTTAGGGAACAGATGTGATGTAGAAGTCCAATTAACAGTGGTCTTTCTCCTTCAGGGGGTAAATCTCTACATTAAGAACTTGGATGACACTATTGATGATGAGAAATTAAGGAAAGAGTTTTCTCCTTTTGGATCAATCACCAGTGCTAAGGTATTTTAATACTGAGATTTTGAAAGCAGTAGTCAGGAGTATTATAGGTTTATTGGCATTTGTTTCATTGAAGGAATAGGATCTAAATTGTGTTTATTTCTGAGAGTAGCTACTACGTTGTTCCTTACATATATGAGTATAAGCCATGGAGGACGTTTCGTTAGGTTAACAGTACACAGTCTTCCAAACATGGGTAGGAAGAGGACTCTAACCCAGCCCCTCCCTGCCAGCCCTCCAGAGCACCTATATCTTTCCCATTCCTTGCTGATTCGTGCTGGTGTGGGGACAGATGGTGCTATAGCATCAGCAGAGGAAATCCAGACAGGTTTTCCATTTGTCTTGGGGCCTGTCTCTACGACTCTGCCACATTTTTTCTTCCTTAAGAATAAAGGTATTTTGGAGCTGAGGTTGGGAACTTTCTCCCCAGTCTTCTATAAAGAAGAGGAAAATGTCCTTGTTTTGAAATGTGTGTTGTTTTTCCTTTGATAATTATATCAACCATGTTAACAGGGTAAGTAGGAACCTCTTCTCAAGATAAGGAATTTGAGTCCTTGAACAAGAGAAGCAAGAATGCCGGTATGCTGCGTGCATATCCTTGGCACTTTGGGAATATGACAGAGACTTAACGACACGTGAATGTTTTGGGTCATAGCCTGTTAGAGACACTGGTCCTGTTCATAAGAGGTGCAGCAAGTGCCACAGAGTCCTATAGGAGATGAGAAAGGAGCTGTGTTGGGTCGTAAAAGCTTAATGGCTCTGCCCCAGTCCTTACCATAAGCGCTTCCAATCTGGGAACACTGTGCAAAGGAACATTATCAGTTGCAGTAGAGAGCTGATCAGAGGCCAAGTCTGTGGGCTTTCCCACTTCTTTAACCCTCTCCCTTGCTACCACGCTTTGACTGGCCCCCATCAGTAGAAGGAGTTGCTTATCTACACAGTCTACACAGTAGTAAAGTTGGCATTTATAAGAGAGCAAAGAAGTGTATCTTGAAGCTTCGTAGATAATATTCTCAAGATCATGGTGTAGCATTTTTTTTCACACATCACAGACCTACCTCCTTGGTGTAGAGAGTTGTTGGATTGATACACACCTTTACTTCCCTCTCCTCCAGTGAAGAAAAAAGCCATTAGCAAATGGTGAATTGCGTGTGGAAAAAGACTACCAGGACCTGTAGACATGTGGCTTTATAGTTGGTTTGCCTTGAAGTATGTCATGGAAATTGAGGCTCAGAGGGCAAGACGACTAGAGTTGCTCTTCTCCTAGCTGATTGTCTCTCTTATTCCATTGAAGTAATGGTGGCAGTCATTGGTAACCTGAGGGTTTTATAATTCCTTTCTATATGTAGTATTTCAAAAGTCTTATCTTGACCTTGCTAAGAGCTTATGACAGTTTTGTTTGCTAATGTCTTAGAGCAGTTGAGCTTTAAATATGAATGGCTTAATACTGCTATGAAGATCTCTTGTGGGTACCCAGGGAAAATAACTTTGGGTTCTTGGCTTTAAAATGTTTAGGTCCATACTTTAGAAGTATAACGTAGTGGCTCTGGGGTACATCCTGGGCTAGGATTGACTTGGTAATTATGCAGCAGAATCCAGGTTTTCTGTCTCATTTTGTAGGTAATGCTGGAAGATGGAAGAAGCAAAGGATTTGGCTTTGTCTGCTTTTCATCTCCTGAAGAGGCAACCAAAGCAGTCACTGAGATGAATGGACGCATTGTGGGTTCTAAGCCACTGTATGTTGCCCTGGCCCAGAGGAAGGAAGAGAGAAAGGCTCACCTGACCAACCAGTACATGCAGCGGGTGGCTGGAATGAGAGCACTGCCTGCTAACGCCATCTTAAATCAGTTCCAGCCTGCAGCTGGTGGCTACTTTGTGCCAGCAGTCCCACAGGTGGGTCTCCTTTGTGGTCATGGCTCTTTAGTAGCTACCTCCTGACAGCTATTCCTGTATTCTACAGCAGTTGGGAAAAGGGATTTTTGGATATTAGAGTTACAGAATGTCAGAATAAGGACCCATCTAGTAAAAATTAAGATGGACTTATCCATGCTCATACACACACTCAGTGGCAGAGGTAAAGTTAGTTAGTCTCTATTAATTGACCCCTCTGCTTTTGAGCAGAGGGAACCTTTTTTCAAATAGTCTGCCTAAGGCCTGGTATTGGGATGAGATACTTCTCTAATGTAGGCCCTTAAAAGCATTTGGATATACTTTTTTTACAGGCTCAAGGAAGACCTCCATATTATACACCTAACCAGTTAGCCCAGATGAGGCCTAATCCACGCTGGCAGCAAGGTGGGAGACCTCAAGGTAGGTGGTAGGGATCAGTTTGGTCACCCAGTGGATACCCATCCTGGTTTCACCTGCCTACCCTACTTGCGCCCTTTGAGGCACAGCCTAGCTTCTGGTCTGCATTGCAATGAAGTACAATTTGTGTCTTTCTACCAGGCTTCCAAGGAATGCCAAGTGCTATACGCCAGTCTGGGCCTCGTCCAACTCTTCGCCATCTGGCTCCAACTGGTAATGCTCCGGCCTCTCGTGGCCTCCCTACTACCACTCAGAGAGTCGGTGAGCAAACTGGCCTTTAGAAGCTAGCCCGGGGAGGAGGGAGTCACGATGACTAGGCCTTTCCCTGGGTTGGTCAGTTTGTTGGGCTCAAGTTTGAGTCCTGGTTCGGTAATCTTAGCTGTGTGCTTAGGTAGGTACTTCAGGAGCAGAGAAACAATGAGTTCTAGATGTGTTTGTTATCATTAACATTCTTTGTTCATTGGTGACTCATGTGATCAGTTAATTGTAGAAATTTGCTAGCTGGATGACTGCAGAGGCAGACTCTTCTTTTGAGTGGGGGTGGGTATACAAGGAAACTGTTTTTTGCAGAATATGTCCTGCACTTCAAGATGTGGAAAGAGTTGTATGTTATCCTTTGGCTCATTCTTGAAAGTAGCTGTAGTGGCCCCATGCGTGATGTCGTGTGTGAACTTGCTTGGAAATTTCTCCTTCCGTGGGACGTGGCCAGTTGGACATCTGCCAACACTGATGTGCATTTGCTGGTCTGTTGTAGGGTCTGAGTGCCCGGACCGCTTGGCTATGGACTTTGGTGGGGCTGGTGCCGCCCAGCAAGGGCTGACTGACAGCTGCCAGTCTGGAGGTGGTATTGGATGCACACAGAAGGGGGAAAATGGGATTGACGGGTCTTTGCCCAGATTGATGGACTTTAATTGTATCTATTCTTTCCTGAAGGCGTTCCCACAGCTGTGCAGAACTTAGCACCTCGTGCTGCTGTTGCTGCCGCCGCCGCTGCTCCTCGGGCTGTTGCACCATACAAATATGCCTCCAGCGTCCGCAGCCCCCATCCTGCGATACAGCCTCTGCAGGTGAGGTCCACCAGACAGAACGCTAAAAAGGATTTTCCGCATTTCCATTTGATAAAAAGGATGCTTTCCTTTGGTTCCTTCCCTTGATGTTCCTGCTTTTTGTTAGGATCCTATGTTCTATGTATGTGGTGATCCAAACACTGTCCCTGCCTTTTAGGGGCTGGGGACTAGAAGGAAGAAGGTACTGGAAAGTATTCTTCTTAATAAAAGTTCACTCAACAAATGCCTCAGGAGGGAATGCTTATTCTATTTTGTGGAATGAAATGTTAGCCTAATTCTAGAATCACAAATAAAGCTAATTGAGACTTTAAAAAAAATTACTTTTAAAAAATGCCCCGAAGGAGACAGCCAGTGCTTTCGGCTCTTTTGCAATATGCATGGGCTTACTCAGCTCTTTGAGCCTCCAGGTCACTTCCACATCCAGTGTTTGAGCCTTGGCTACTGTGCAGGATGATTGGTATATCAAGGCAGGAAGTAACTTTCACTTACAGATCAGTTCAGCTTTAAAGATGTGGGGGAAGAGCTGAGCTCAGTTTGAACCCAGAGCTTAGATTTTCTAAGCTGTGGTTTCTATTTCTAGATCTGTGCCCCTAAAGGCAAGCTAAAATACAACTAGTTTGCTTCAGAGCTTGGTAACAATTTGCTATGGAGGTGCCACACTAAGCCTTCAGATCCATAAGCTTTAGTAAATGGATTACTCTTGAATCATTCTGTCCCATATTCTAAACTAGGGATTTCCCAGAACCTGATGCTGTGTAAAATACCTTTTTTCAGCAAAGCCCTACTTGGAGCTATGACTGGCATTTATGCCGCATGTTGACAGTTGTTGAACATTTGATACAATAAAAGCATTTGCTGTAATAAAGGTGATCTGAGATGGAATTACAAGTGCTTTGATATTTATACCCTTTGACCCCATCTGTACTACCATTCACCCTAAAGGAAAACTAATTTTCAGGAAAAGGCTATACATAAAAATATTCACTGTAGCCTTATTTATAACAAAACTTTGAATTCTTGGGTAACTTTGGGTATGTTAAGTGAATTATCAGAAAATGCTTGCTTGCCATTGTTAGGTTTGCTTTATTATATGCATTTCATTTTTCTGAAGTTAGTTCCTTGAGAGCAAGGACAACTATGTCTATTTCCTATTGAAATAGTTAAAAGTTCACATGTTGACTGGTCAGGATCTTTGACTACTATCAGCTGTTGTCCTTCACACCAAGCTAACCCCCTGCCTCTCCTGGTTCCCAGGCACCCCAGCCTGCAGTCCATGTGCAGGGGCAGGAGCCTCTGACTGCCTCCATGCTGGCCGCAGCACCCCCACAAGAACAGAAGCAGATGTTGGGTGAGTGACTCACATGCTTAAAAATGCCAAAAGCTTTAGACACTTTAGACACTGGTATCTTCACTGGGATTAGGCTTCGTTTTTTAACTATGCTTTCCACAGGAGAACGTTTGTTCCCGCTCATCCAAACAATGCATTCAAATCTGGCTGGAAAGATAACGGGAATGCTGCTGGAAATCGACAACTCTGAACTGCTGCACATGCTGGAGTCCCCTGAGTCTCTCCGCTCCAAGGTGAGCTGGTTCTCAGGCCCTGTCACTTCTGCTTTCAGCTCAGGAGGATTGGAGGCAACCTTGGACACCCAGGTGCAGCAGAGAAGGATTTGCTGCTCCCATGATCCCTCTCCTCATGTCTCACTTGTCACTAGGGGCTGCTGCTATGTGGGTATTTGGGAAAGCAGTGGGGACCAGAAGCCTAGGGATCATTTCTACAGTTGGTTCTGGTGTGCCTCTGGGCCTGGGCACCAGGGAGGGGTGGTGGCTTTCCTCAGATTCACTGACCACCTAGAGATTTCCCTCAGGTGGATGAAGCTGTGGCAGTTCTACAGGCTCATCATGCCAAGAAAGAAGCTGCCCAGAAAGTGGGCGCTGTTGCTGCTGCTACCTCTTAGACAAGGAAAAACCGTATGTTTTGGCTATTTTCGTTTTCTGCAATGGTTTCAATTTGTGAATAGCTTCCTAAAAGAATCGGGGTAGTAGATAGAGCCATGTTTCTGCCATTTAATCTGAAAGCTTGGGCAGCCTGTTACCTGAACACTTTCTGTCATCTTGGTTGAGTTAATATGGAGAAAAGAGAATACAAATTGTGAATTAAAAGGAGCAATTTCTTCCAAAAAGAGCACCTGGTCAGATCTTTCTCAAGAATCATCTGTTGATCTGAAATGATGACAGATACATAAGAAGTTCTCAAAATCAGATCCCAAGGCCTCATTTCTGTGAGCATCATCATCCTGGTTTGGCCTGAGGTTGCCTGTATACCCACTGCCTACCTCTGGGAATGCAATAGGCAGAGAGAGAGGCCTTGACATCAGTGGTCATGATCTAACTTTTTTTTTTTTCTTTCTGCCTCACATTGGACAAAGAAGAGTTGTCTTTGGGCCACACATTACATACACAAAAACTAACCAAAGCTGATGAGCAAAAAATAAGGTCCGTGCGTAATTTTCGTGATATCCGACCCCACAGATAAGCAAAACAGGCCTCAAATAACCCGCATGCGTGCTGCTGGTTGGACACCCCTGAGTGGGAGACACACTCTTGATTTGTTGCACAGGGTGTCTTCCAGGTGATTTCTTATCATGAGGGTGATGGACTCTTGTCTGCAGGGGTTTGGGTGAGTGAAGTTGAACTAGGACCTCTGACGAGAACTGGTGGTGGGTGTTTCCAGATAGAAAAAGGAGAGAGAGAATCAAGTGAGCAAAAGCCGAGGATAGGAAGAAGCACATGGTTAGGGCCCAGAGCTGGTGTGTTAGTAGGGGTTGGTTTGGCATTGCCATGACCCTCTTGTCAAGGGCCTCAGGAGTCTTACATCTGGTGGGTAGAGGCCAGGGATGCTGCTGAACATTGTGCAGTGCACAAGACAGCCCCAAAAGAGTTGTGTGAACAAAAATGTCGATAGTACTGAGGTTGAGAAAACCCTGTTGTAGAATACCTTCTTTTATCCCAGGTTTTAATCAGTTTCTGAAATTACCTTGATTATGTATTTATTTGTGTTGGTGCTTTTCTTTTTAGGATTCAAAAGCCAAATATCCCCTCATGGAATTCAATTCAGCTCAAGGTTTGAAGACTTCCTAGCTTGTCCTATGGACTTCAACACCAGGAACCACAAATTGCAAATTTAATAGGTCATTTTGTATCAAAGGTCAAATTATGAAGCACCTAGAATTTTTCAATTATACACATATATTCTCTGGGTTCTACCATGGCCCAGGCAGTGTTAACTTTTTTTTTTCTATTGTGGGTTTTGATTTTTTTTCCCCCCGCAGAAATTGGTTTTATTTGATGTACCCAAGTCTTAAGTTTCTCAATAAAGAAAAAAGTCTCCATAAACTGCCTCCGTTTTACCCTTGTCACTGACCACAGTTTTATTCTATAAATTCCAGTTTTCACTGGAAATAACTTTAGGATGTGAAAAGGTTCCAGTGAACTTAACTTCAGTATAGCTCAGCCTTCCCTGATTTATTTAAAAGCAGATAATTAAGCAAAGTATGCAGAACTGTTAAGTATTAGCCTGTCCCATTACATTCTATTATCGTAGCATCTTTCCACTGTCCCCATTTAGCTTTAGTGGGGAACAGAAGTCTAGTGTGGTCAAAACAGACCTTGGGTCTGGCCCAGGAAAACTGTACAGAGTAGGGCTGGCATACTCCCCAAGGACATAGGGTGAGATCTGCAGAGCCTGGCTGATGCACCCTACCATGTCCCTTCCTGGACCATGTTAGCTAGAATTTGTCCTGTCCCCTCTTCCATCTACCAGCAGGTCAGCAGATCGTTGACCCGCATTCTGCAACTTAGGTTTCCTCCAGCAGTAGGAAAATGGGAGAATGATATATGACAATAGCAAACAAATGCTTAAGTCCTCCGTGTTTTATGGTTCCTTTGATCCTCAAGTGACAGTAAACTGCAACCTACTTGCTCTCCGTGTCCTTTACCTTCCTTGAGCTTGGCAGGCTCCTTGTCCTTAAGGTCTGGTCTCACCTTAAATAATATCTGAAAGCCCATTCTAAAGTACATAAATATGTGTACTTCTAAGGACTCCGTCTTTGGTTAAAGCGATTATGAACTTGGGGGTGGGGCGAGGCGCAGGCTTCCGGCGGAAGAGCGGGGAGCAACATGGCAGCTACCAAGATGGCGCTCTGAGAGGGGATGTACGTGGGTGAGCCGACGTGGGGCCAGGCGGGGTCCTCGCGGCAATCCCAGAATGCGCAGCGCTTTGCGCAGAGCACGCTGGGTATGGACTTTCGCGCATGGTCAACAGCGTGCTGCGCAGGACATGTTATGCGCATGGGTGTGGTCTGGACCATGTTTCGCGCATGGTAGCCTGGGAAACCGGGTTTTGCGCATGGTAGACTGCAGTGCGCACTGTGTTTTGCGCATGGTAGACTGGGTGTGGTCTGGACCGTGTTTCGCGCATGGTAGACCGGGTAACCGGGTTTCGGCGCATGGTAGATGGGGTACAGGGTGTACAGGGTGCACCGTGTTTTGCGCATGGTAGACGGGTGTGGTCTGGACCGTGTTTAGCGCATGGTAGACTGGGTGCCGGGCGTACCATGTTTTACTCATGATAGATTAGGTGCCATCCGGACCATATTTCGCGTGTGGTAGACTGGGTGCGGTCTGGATCGTTGTTTCCAAAATGGTAGACTCAGTGCGGTCTGGACCGTGTTTCGCACATGGTAAACTGGGTGCAATGTCCACTGTGTTTTGTACATGGTACACTAGATGCCGTCCTGACTGTGTTTCGGGCACCGTGCGTCCACACCATGTTCTGCACATGATAGACTCCGTGCAGTCAGGACCGTGTTTTGCGTATGATACACTCGGTGAAGTGAGGACCGTGTTTTGCGCATGGTTAGACTCGCTGCAGTGCGGACTGTGTTTTGCGCATGGTAGATTGGGTGCAGTCTGGACCCGTTTCGCGCATGGTAGACTCAAGGTGGACCTGTGCGCCTCCCTGCGGCCTATGAGGTTTTACTTCCTTAGCCTGTGAGCAGCGCTGACAGGAAGTGCAAGTAGACTGCAGAAGTACCGCCCCTGTCACCCTTCTCCTGCGCCTTCTGACCCTAGGCTCAGAGAGGTTGTTGCGAGCTG
This sequence comes from Galagoides demidoff, assembly GCA_963574575.1. Lineage (NCBI taxonomy): Eukaryota > Metazoa > Chordata > Mammalia > Primates > Galagidae > Galagoides > Galagoides demidoff. The sequence continues at coordinate 2,846 of CAUYQV010011095.1, read as the reverse complement.
TTGTTGTGACCTCAGACCCCATCTCAAGTTCTGGCACCGTTTTGATAAACTCCACGCTCTGGCGCCTTAGAGGGACGAGTTATCAGAATAGCAGGGAAATTATGGAGACAGCCTCATTGAGTGGGTTGGTGAGGCTATGATGCAGTTGTATGACAAACAGTGAGGATGAGGAATGACCGCGCCATCCGCAGAGGTCAGGGTAAATTTCCAGGATGCTCTGACACCAGAGATGAATTTGAAAGATCTAGAATTAGCCAGGCAGCCAAGGTGGGGGCAAAGCTGTTGCCCAAATGGAAAGGAGCAGCAAGAGCAAAAACCCACAGATGTGGAGTAGCCTGGCACTTGGGGGTAAATAGTTTGCACTGGGGAAACCAGAAGAAAACAGGCTAGAGGAGGGCAGGACTTGGATTAGGGAAGTCTTATATACCATACTAAGAAATGTGGACTTTGTCCTTTGGGCATTGGCCAGCTTTTGAAGAATACCAAGCAGAAGAGGGATGAATAGGATTTATAGTTTCTTGGGGTCATTCTGTTGACTGTCAGAGAGAAACTGGAACCAGTGAGCCCATTTAGGAAACCATCACTGTTACTAGGAGCATAGTGTAGATCTGGAGAGGAATAGGGAAAGGAGTATACCTCCCAAGTGATTTTGTACACCCAAAGGGGTATTGTGGCACCTCTCTTTTTCCACACCCTGCTCATATTAACAGGGTGTTGCAGCATCTGCACCAAGAGTATACTGGTTCAAGGGCGGCGCCCGTAGGGCACTGGCCCCATATGCTAAGGGTGGCGGGCTGTCCCCAGCCAAACTGCAACAATAAAATAGCCAGGCATTGTGGTGGGCACCTTTAGTCCCAGCTATTCGGGAGGCTGAGGCAAGAGAATCGCCTAAGCCCAAGAGCTAGGGGTTGCTGTGAGCTTCATGGCACTCTACCAAGGGTGACAAAGTGAGACTCTGTCTCTAAAAAAAGAGAGAGAGAGAAATACTGGTTCAGTATGCTCTTGGTGTCTTTGTAGGTGAGCTTGCAAGAGTGAAGGACAGAGTTTATTCAGCTTTTATTCCTTTTGGAGACATCACAGATGTTCTGATACCACTGTTTTATAAAATAGGTGACACTAAAAAATATTTCTCATGTTCAGATTCCTGATGCCAGGAAAAGAACTTGGGGGAAAAAATTATGTCATGCATATCCTATGAATGGCTACTATACAGGGTGGCCATAAAGTTCATGTGCAATTTAAAATAGACAACTCTCCTTTTTATTGAGACAGTCCCACTTTGTCACCCTTGATAGAGGGCCATAGCGTCATAACTCACAGCAACCTCAAACTCGGGTTTAAGTGATTCTCTTGCCTCAGCCTCCTGAGTAGCACCCTCCACAATGCCCACCTGTTTTCAGAGACAAGGTCTCACTCTGGATCAGGCTGGTCTGGAACCTGTGAGCTCAGGCAATCTACCTCCTTGGCCTCCCAACTGCTGGGATTACAGGGGTGAGCCACTGTGCCTGGCTTTTTTTTTTTAATTTGTAATAATCTTTATTGCAAAGTTGACATTGAGATGTTCCATTTTGTTATATTCCTTTTGCATACTGTCACCATTTTTTGTTGGAGATTTTTTTTTTTTTTAATAGGCAGAGTCTTCATCTGTCATCCACGCTAGAGAGCTGTGGCACAGTCATAGCTCACAGTAACCTCAAACTCTTGGGCTCAAGTATCCTCTTGCCTCAGTCTCCCCAAATAGCTGGGACTACAGGCACCCACCACAACACTTGGCTGTTTTTTTAGAGATGTAGTCTCGCTCTTTCTTGCTCAGGCTGCTCTCAAACCTGTGAACTCAGGCAATCCACCCGCCTTGGTCTCCCAAAGTGCTTATAGGATTACAGGCGTACCACTGGCCCCGCCTAGACAACTCTTTTAAATCACACACGAACTTTATGGACATTTCTGTATGATGAAGTGCAAAACAATATGACTGTTATCTTGGTGATAGAAAAGGAATGTTGAGGACCACAAGACCAGGATGGTGTGGTTATGGGCTGAAATTTACAGAGGTTGACAATCTTTTGGATTTGAGGGAAGACTTTCATCACTTTGGAACCATTCGGGGACATTGATTTCTTTCTTCTTTTTCTTTTTCTCTTTCTTTTCAAAACAGGACAGAGTGCAGTGGCATCACCATAGCTTACTCCAACCTCAAACTCCTGGGCTCAAGGGATCTTCCTATCTCTTCCTTCCTAATAGCTGGGATTACAGGTATGTACCACCATGTCTGGCTAATTTTTTTTTTTGTGGAGATGGGGGTCTTGCTATTGCCCAGACTGGTCTCCAACTCCTGGGCTCAACTGATCTTCTCACCTCAGCCTCCCAAAGTGTTAGGATTACAGGCATAAACTACTGTGCTCAGCCTTATTTCTGAGTATTAATGTAATAACTGTATGGTAGGAATCAGTAGGAAGAAAGTCCTAAGAAAATCTTTGACACACTACCTCCTAGGTAGCTGTACCCTACCTTTCCTGCACACCTGACCGCCCTTCTTGGCATTTGTACAATTAAATAAGCAGAGGGCTGGTGGGGACCTCAACCTCTGCAGTAGAGCCTTGGCCTCTGCTTACCTGGGTAAATATTTCTTCACCTGGTATCCCAATTTAAGTGCAAGTTTCTGTTTGATCATTTGTTTGTTCTAATAAGATAGGGGTTTTAGGCTCGGTGCCTGTGGCTCAATCGGCTAAGGCGCCAGCCACGTACACCTAAGGTGGCGGGTTCAAATCCCCAGCCCGGGCCCGCCAAACAACAATGATGGCTGCAACCAAAAAATGGCCGGGCGTTGTGGCGGGCACCTGTGGTCC